>VKON01000117.1:37245-82517 GCA_009741485.1 Malurus cyaneus samueli | reverse complement strand
TTGGAATTAACAACCCTACAAAATAAAAAAAAAAAGCAGTAAAAAGGTTAAACTGCAATATCAAGCAGCACAACAAACGAAGAGCAAATGACATGTACTCTGTTGCTAAGACAATAGAACTTCTGAAGGAAGAGACAGAAGGAAGAGAAGTCAGAGACCGAGCGACGTCCACTGGTTTGCTGTGGTGGCAGAGCACTACTCAAGTATCTATTTACCATTGACCCCTGTATAGTGCTTTACCAAAAATTTTACTAATCATTTAGAGTATTATTTAACAAGAGATTAGTTAATAGATATTGCAGACCAAGTCTATTCTTTTAGAAGTTGACAAATTTGCAGCACGTTAGAAATTAGGAACTCTAAGTCTGGGCATACTCTACCTGCCCTTGTTTCAGAGATGTCCAGTTTTATTACAGCTCTGGACCCTCTGAGACTTTTTCTGAGAAGGTTCAATAACCAATTAATCATTACAAACCCATTTCCTGTCCTCTGAGATCTTGCAAATGCACACATGCAACAGCACATGCACACACATCTTTACACATTGAAGATACCACAGGGCACATGATGCATGTTTGAAGACAGCTAAGTACTACAATAATTGCATGGAATTTACTTACAGCTTATCATTTACTAAAGTTGCAAAGGTAAAACATGATACAATTCTGTATTGATTATGCTGAAACTGTTTCCCATGATATCACTGTATGTTTCTCGAAGTGATAAAAATAATGCTAAGAATGCTGGAAGTTTAGTAGGGTATGAAAATGACTTTTTAAAACAGGATACAAGTGGTGATAGGACTTACCTCTCTGAGCTTTGTCAGCTTCTGCATTCGAACTGGTTGAACTTGGATTTGGAGGTCTTTGAAAGTTTTTAGCTGGTTGCTGGATTTATTACCAACAAAGCTTTTCTCTTCCTCAGATGCGAATTTCAAAGGTGTTTTCTCTTTGTGTCCAGGCTCCAAGCTATCCCAGGACACAGCCCGTAATAGGGGAGGACGCAACCCACACAGTTTAAATTCTGGTTTACACGGAACTTTATGGTCCCTCATTTCTGGAACAGGAACTTTTAGCTTTGAGTCCACATTTCCTATTCCTGGTCCTGGTAGATGGGACCTTAAAGGAACATCATTCTCTTTCCCTTTCTTGAGAAATGATTTTCCAAGTTCATTTTCACAAACATTCACGCAAGTGTTAAGAGACATTCTGCCACCATCACCAGATGAAGGGGAGCATTTAGGTAAAGTATCCATATGCTTACGTGGATCAAAGTTTTCTTTTTGGTCTGAGAGCTTCTCTTTGGAGTTTTCAAAAACAGCAGAACGAGGAACCAACCTTCCCTGAGAAATCTTTCTTTGATCATTCTGCCTTCTATCAATTAATCCTTTTGCAGCATTCTGAAAGTACAGGAACATGCATAAAACAGAGAAACAAATCCAGATTACTCTTTCCGCCTGCCCAAGGACATATTTTCACTGTAAAAAGCCACTTCCTTTTCAATGACATTTGCTTTTGAATATGTGCTGCGGACAAAAGAAGTAATTTTTAAAAGGCACTTAGAGAATACTGAATTAGGAATCTCCTCTCCGAATTTTTGAGTTAAGTTAACCTCTCCAATTCCAGAGTCCATTACAGCAATCTTCCTAAAGGCAAGTTCCTCATCATCTTAATGTAATGGAAGGACTAAAACAGTGACATTCACCAAAAATGGCTGTAGTAGGTATTTGTACTTTGCTTATAAAGTTATTTAGTACATTGATTTTAACTGAGCTAGAGCAGGGTGCACGATATGAAGCAAAGACAGCCGCAAGCCCATGGTCCTTTACTACACTTGAAGGTGCTTCACAGTTTCTTAGAGAAGTATAATTTTCTTTTCATGCAGCATTTTAAGTCACATCAGTAAATAATACGTGTGCTTAGATAAACCAGCAGACTTTGTTCAACTCTCAATGTGAAACACTTACCTCTGCAGTTTGCCTGTCATCCTCTCACATTCTGTTTATTCTAGCAAAAAAAAAAAAAAAAAGGAAAAAAATTACCTTACAAGTTATTTATTTTCACATCTATGCTACAAATGTTAGATATAGATATTAATGGCTGAATTTTGAATCTCTTAATTTTTACATTGCTTGTCACATTTATTATGAAATAACTTTAGGGATTAGTTTTTGGCAGAGTTAGGGTTATATTGGATCTCTTTCTGTTTTCAACTTAACAGGATGTTTATGATTTTTCAACACTTGTACCTCATGGATTTTTGTCTTCAGAGTAACATTTATTAGTCCCTTAGTGTACAGAGAAATACCAGTAATCCAGTTTGGTATATAAAGGTATTCCAAACATACAGTTTTTATTGGGGATAAAAAGGCAGCATATCATTAATATAGTATAGTAATAACCGGTTATTGCACAGACTATTCAGCTCTTACCTGCCCTGGAGATACTGATTCAATACTAGTGGTTGTGCATGCATCAGACCCTGAAAGATACACGCATAATAGGGCATATCTCGGTATTGCTCAAAATTTTTACTACTATAGCAGTAGCAAAACATATATGCACAGTTCCCCAAAATACATTGAGGACAAAAATTCAAAATGTAAAAAATACTATTAAAAAGGAAAAAAACCCACCAAACATACAGTAAGTGAAGCACCATCCAAGCTTCTCAAAACTCTGTTATTGATAAAATTTTTAAAATAGAACATGTGACCTCGAAACACTACAGATAAAAAGTATAATAAAAAGAAAAGTATATGCAAAATTTATTTTGTATGCATTCATAGACTTTATCATATTCAGGAGCAGCATGCTCAAATCTACTCTTCTCAAGAAATACTAAACAAAACATTTCTGGTAAGCTTTTATAAGTTAAAGTTTGAGCCTGCAAATGGTTGTATTTGATGATCTTAGAGGTCTTTTCCACCTTTAATGATTCTTTGATCTTTTTACCTGATGGAAGAGTGAGAGAGTTGCTCGAGATGCTACAGGTGAAACTTTAGGACTAAGAGTAGGGAAACTGCTTCATTGAACAAAGACAAAAACAAAAAGGTAATTTTACTTTCTAGGCTTGTACCTACTCTGTTTTCGGAATTCAGATATTCATGAATATCATAGTCATCAGTCATGCTTTTGTCCAGAGCCTGACAAGTCATTTTAATTGCCAGGGGCACTTGGCAATTAAGAGTTTAGGTATGTTTCATGTCTTATACTTGTCAAAAAGGATAAATTTCTATTGAACAGAATCCTTGTTCTCCTCAGTTTTCTGATACTGTAAGCACTGAGGAGATGAAGCAGAAGAGAAGATTCAGGAGGGATTCAGGGAAAAAAAAGAGGTATGTATAGTTGTGGGGGTTTTTCCCTCCAGATAGTGTCAGCCCATTTTAAGACAGAAATTTGTTTGAACTGGCATTTCAAGCCAAATGAAAGTCCTATTTCATGGTAAAATGGCATTTTGTTCCAGTATTCAAACACTTCATACAAGGGGAGAAGTAATTTTAATTGACATTCTAGAACAAAACATTTTATTCTGCTGCAAATGCAAAACATTTATATCCTCTTTATGAGAGGATCTAGTCCATTTAGCCTAAGTTATGGCTATGTTCAGAATACGAGTCAGTGCTACAGTGTCTGGGGAATGCTTTTTCAGCGGTATGAATCTTGACACTAAAATTTAATTTATCATTAATTTGTGACCATTTTTCAAGTTTCAGTAGAAATTCACGCTTTCTTGTTACACTGTTTGTAGCGTGACATTCAGGCACTTAAAAATTTGACACCTTTTTATCCTGACACATCTGACTACATGGATAGGTCATTTCTGGTTTATGTGGAACTATGAGGAGGACAAGAGGGATTCTGACCTTCAAATTAACAAAGTGCATGTAAACAGAAACAATGTATAGATAACAGTAGATGTTTGCATCTACAGATGTTTGAGAGAGAATATAAGATCTGGTTTTCAGGATCTGCACCTACCTGTGGGTGACTCTGGGAGGCTGCTTCTTGACTTTCTGCCCCTGCGTGTTAGGAACCTCTCACTCACTTTCTTTGCTTCTTCTAACAATTCAAGGTTCTTCTTTTTATCTTCCTCTGATATTTTGACATCTGGGAGTGGATCATTTACCAGATCAATCACATGACCGCTGTTGTCTGTGTAGAAAATGTCAGAATTAGAACTGTACCTCTGATTTCCAGGTACATTGTGGCATGTCAGAGTAACAAACACACAACAAACATAAATTTAGCTTTGAGCTTTTATTTAACAAAAATTAATATCTGCTCATTTCTAATGCTGTTAGAATCTCAAGTTTAGAGCAAGTCCTCAAAAACACAGATAACCCTCTACAATTAAGTCACTGTGAACAAAAATGCTCTGAATATGTGAAACTGGCATTTCCAGCTGTGTCTCCAACAGTGTTTTTCTAATGTCTAAATAAAAGTGCCATTAGATCCATCTCAACTAACAGCTGTGGCATTTCTGTTGTAGACCGAATTTTTAATGGAATTTTCATGTTCAGTTTATCAAGGCTAAAAACCCACAAGCTCACCCAGGGAAGATTTATGCACACTAGTTTTAAAAATTAATTTAATACTTCCTTAATCTGTGGATTTCAAATTGGTTGAAAACACTAAACTTTGAGCACCAATTTTACAGTACTCCAGCCTATAATGAAGCAAAGACGGCAGTCAGCTGTCAGAAAGCCTTTTCTGTGTAAGTCAGTAAAAATGGCTTTTATAAGCATCTAAAGAACGGCTTGGATGAGGAGGAGGAAAATCATCAGGTAATACAAGAAAAATACTTTAAAATTTGTAAGAGCCATTACAGACCCATCAGTCTTCAGAAAAGTCAAGAACATAAGTAAGCAGCAAAAACTCAAGGGGTTTTGGCTGGTAGGCGTTGGATTGCTTCTCTGTTGGTTTTCGATTGATTTTTTGGGGCGGAAGAAGAAATGCTTTGACTTTAATTCCCTTAAATTTAGTTCAATTTCACAGATGTCAAAAACCATTCTCACAGACTGAATATTCTAAAGTAATCTATTTTCAGTGAAACATGTGTTTTGGCTGAAACTAAGATTTGTGAGTTGGAAGTTTGAGAGATAGTCGTTCCATGACACTTGCCCTGTGCCAGCAAAAGATATTTGCAAGGTATGGTAAGTCCTACTTTCCTTGGGCAGTTAAGTTCAAATGTAACAAAGCCAGTACTACTGAACAGTATTTCATATTCAACAAGAAATTTGAAGCGTGTGTATTGTCAACCTTCTAAAAACGTTAAGCTAATGCATCACTTATCAACTTGCTAAAAGTAACAATGTGTGTATTTTCCTGAACTGGTCTGCATGCACTTTACCTACAAACTTATGATCACAATTCAACATTCCAGCAGCACTCCCTGTGCAAGCATTACATGGAATGCACAGGGAAAAACTGTTGCTAATACAGTCAGACTCTATATTTAGAAAACATCCTTCTTGACTTGAATAATCACTTCTTACCAACAGAAGTCAGTGAACTTGTTGAATTCCTGGTGGCACGGTTAGAATGTCTCCTATGAGGACTACGAGGCCTAGAGAGAAAATGAACAAGCAAAAATTGTGGAGTATGCCATCAAAAAAGGTTCCAACTGTCTATAAAAAATTAATATGAGAAAAGCACTTTGACTTAAAAAGGAAGACAAAATAAGCATTTATTGCAGTTCCTCTGATCTATAAACAACTGGAAAATGAAGGAGATTGCAGAAAGAAGAAAAATCGCAGAAATTAGTCTTACAAAGGACTTCTAAAATTCATTATTAATCTCACCTACTGTGAACCCGATTTCACAGAAATAACCTACATTTCTTTAGATTATTAGCATGAATTAAAAATCACATAAGAATGGTATAGAGCAAAAAAATATTTAGTCTTTGTAGATTGTTACTGGTTCTTAAACTAAATTTTGAGGCTGAAATAATTCCTCAGGCTCCCACACTGACACTCGCATGGTACTTTTCTATATTGCAAACGAGCTAAAAGTCTCAAACAACTGCAGAAATGCAAATGCTGACCCTGCAAATAATTCTGCTTTTAAAGGGATGCACCGAAATTCTGACTCAAAACTAATCTTACAATCTTGAAGTTTGGAGAAGTACACTATTAAAAATATAAGCAAATTACAGATTTATGATATATACTTTCTGGTATGTTTTTTCTCATATTTTCAGTTTAGTGGCAGGTCAATAAAATTAAAAAGCAGGTCAGGAAGCATCCTTTATCAGAATAAATATAATAACCTTAATTCAACTCAAAACTGAATTGCAAGTGTCAACTCCAGACAGGATTACTATTTCTATTCAATGATTTACTTTCACATTCTCTTATCCTCAAGGGGGTATTCTTGTCCCATCTATGTGAACAAGCATAAAACTGCTTCAAAACTCATTGTATTACAGTATTCAAACTAGACATTTCAGCTGTCCAACTCAATGAGTTGGGTTGTCAGGTTCAGTATTAAATGTAACTCCACTCTTTTAGTCTCAATTATATTCCTGTTCCCCCACCCTGCATCCCAAACACCATCCTCAAAATGCAAAGACAATATGACCAAATCACAAGAGGTACAGCAAAAATATTTTTATACAATATACATTTCAGAGCAATGTTTTAGAAACATAGCACTTCCAATTAAGGGATGGATTGGTAATGCATTATATAGTACCTGTTAACCAGATATTTATCAATTTCTACATCTGGCGTCACAGAATTCTCTGGAAGAACAATAGAAGGTGTGTTGCATGTTGTCCCTTCAACAGTTGTGTCCTGAATGGTTTGTGACAAATTAAAAAATACAGTTAAACAGAAATTCAAACCACTGAAAATTGACTCTCTATGTGGAAAATAATGAAGTATGACTTGATTTGGATCCCTGATTTAGGATTCTTGATTCTACTGTAAACAGCCTATTTTTTAATAATAAAATAAAAATTTTTCATGCAGCTCCACACATTTATACTCATCATTCTCATATAAAGTTCCTTGGCAAGTTCCCCTTGTCAGTCACAGGAGAGCAGGATGGGGAACATGCCAATAAAACACTGCAAAGACTTAAATTTAAGAATATCCTCACCGTTCTGAAATTGTTAGAATCCAAGGCATATGTGATTCAAGTGCACAAGTGACATTTTATGACAATAGCTTGAAAACAATTTTTAGTAATACTTGAAAACGTTGAAAAGTAACTATATTTAGTCAATGACAAAACTTCAGGTTTTGCCCTGCTTGTAAGGCAAATCAGCTGAATACACATGCACAAAGTTTATACTAATCTCATGACTGCCAAAAAGCAAAAACTTTTGAATGATGTACCATCAGCCTTGAAGTCACTCAAGCCGATTTTAGGAGTCTAAAACCAGCTCATTAAAAAGAAGAAAAAAAAGAGGCTGCAGCCAAGGCTAATTCAGGTCAGGTAGAAAACCTTAATCCTGGTCAGCAGCTATAGGAGTTCAGCATCTACACAAGTGAAACCTCATGGCCCCTGTTGTCCAAACCTACACTGTCCAGGAGAGGGGCAGGAAGAGCCAGAGCAGGAAGCTCTTTGCAGGGCCAGCTGGCTCCAATCAAAAGCAATTGTTGTACTCTGAGCAGTGCTCAGGCTGCTCCACACAGGTCTTGGAAGAGAAGCTTTAACAGGAAGCTTAAGCCGCCTCATAGTCGTACAACTGCACAAAGATGACACAGAAGATTTCCATCACCCTCCCCCTGTGTGCTTTAACTGTACTCCCTTGTTAGCTTCCAGAGCTGTCTGCTCCTCAGCTCTTCCCAAGAGCTGCCTTGTCTCCTACTACTGCTGGTTCCCTGCTACCCAAGTCTTTGCTTCCTTTTCATCCCAAACCTTTCCCCCAAAAAATGAAGGGAAAACTGACTCCACCTGAATGGTCAGATGGGAACTGCTCCACAAAGGTAACCAGGAGTCATCTAGACTTGTAGGGCTGAGAGGGTGGCACAGGCAGTTCATTCCATAACAGAATAGCCAAGAGGACCAGGGATGCTCAGGGTGGAGATAGAACCTGCAGACATTCTGGCTGTTAAATTCTACCAGGCCCTCACTAAGCATACAGAGAATGTACTTTTGAAAGTTTTATAATCCAGCCAAATTTGGATGGATTTTTACAGTAAGTGGGGGGGAAATATATAAATAGTCTGCTGAAAGACCTTCCATGCCAGACAGTCAGATGACAGAGCTTTACTGCGTAACACCTGAATTCTTTAAAGCTCTGGGGGAAAATAATTTAAAAAGGGGAAAGAAAACCCTCTGCCACCTCACCATGTTCTTAGATATTAATTAAAATCTGGACAGAACTTCAGAAAAACACAGGCTGCTCTAAGAAGTACCGAAATGGAAACCCATGTTTGTTCGATCAAAATGAATTTGAGACACAGAACTCAAGTCTTCCCATCACGGGAAAGGTACTTGAAGCATGCAGAAAGCTATATGTGATATAAAGTTCATTTTGTTTTTGTCAGTATTGTTTTGCAATCTGTGTGCATTTGGGCATGCAGGGAAAAGGTGGGAAGAATCTCCTGAAACAGAATGACGAAATTGTTAGACACCAGACAGCATTTTAGATGAGATGAGATTCCAGAGTCGGAAAATTTTGTTGAATGGCAGAAAACAAATCCACCAGTTGTCAGCTCCTTCTGATGTCTTCTCCTTGCTTTCAAGTCCTTATCTCACAATAACGAGCTGCTTTACTAAGAGTGACTTATGGTCATGCTGTAGAATTTGGTCTGCAGCAAGAGCCAAGGGTGACAACAGCTATGAACAAGATCAAATTTACACAACATTGGTTAGTGGTAAACCTTAAGTAGATTTATGAGCAGTGTTGGTTAAAATCACCCCACTGCTACTTTGTGCCTAAAAATAACCATATATCTAAAATGAAGCATTTTGCATAGTTAATTGAATCATGAACTATCACATTACCACACTTCATTTAAGACCTATCTCTAAAAAGGCTAAAAAATTTATTAAAAAATACATTGTTTTTAGATTAGGTTGTTGGAAATCTTCATTTCTCCCACTCGACAAGCACCTTCAGAATTAGAATCACTGATGTCTGATCGATGTTCCTATTTTTCCTCTTTGGGTGTGTTTTATACAGCAACTCTTTTGCACTAAAATACTTTTCACATAAGTGAGTTAAAAACCTCCAACAAAATCTTCTTGAGTTAATATATGTCATCTGTTGGTAGTCTTGATCATCTTGTATCCAACCAGGGTTGTTTACCATAAGGCAGAAAATGAACAGTCAGCACCATGTCCAATGCAGATGGAAAGCATGACAAATCAGTGCACTGCTCACTGCTGACAATATTTTCCAACAATGTTAAAGTAGAGGATGTTTTCACCTAAAGTGTGGAATGTAGTATCCTCAAATCCAATGACAGTGTTACATCTTTAACCAAGGATGTGCTAGATGTTAAATCTCTTTCGTTACACCAGTTTGCATAAAAATGAAGATTTGGATAACCTGTGATTTCTTAATCACAGTAAGGTTCTTTACTTCAACTAAACTAGCAATTAAAAAAAAAATAACTCCAGCTTTTGATACATAAAGTTACTTTTTATATGTGGTACAGATTATTGAAAAGGGGAACACCCATCTCTTATTGATATTTTTATATTTATCTGGAAAGAAAAGATGTAAACACATGTAGATGCCACACAAATTTGAGGCAAACTGATGAATATGTCTGGGGAGCACCCACCTGCTCCCAGTATAGTTCCAGCGATTGTTCAGCTACTGCTGTGGCAAATAAAGCACCGAGAAAGACTACAAACCAAAAAAGCCCATTTCCATCTTTCACACATACATGAATTGCACATAGTTGATTTCTGTAAAAGCAATACTCATTTTTCCAAGACTACTGTGAAGTACAAGCCTAAACCCTGTTCTCAAAGTTTGAAGTTTTCTTTAATAACATCAGAAAGGACATTTTTAGACAGCTTTGATATATGTCTGTCCGTTTTGAACCATTTAGAACCCTCCAGATCAAACCGATAAACCTATAAAATATTAGAGGAACTCTAAGAATGTCAACTGAAGAATCACTCATAGCTTCATCACTAAAGCAAAATGCCCTAATAGAGAGCAACAAACAGATTTCATTTTATATACTTCAAAGTATACACAAACAGGTTTCAGCCTCAAGTTTCCAGCAAGTGTCAGAAAACACCATTGTAAGTAAGAGAGCTTACTTTGGCTGGAGGAGAACTGTTGTGCTGTGCCTCTTTTGCTTGTCCCTTGTCTTCAGGTAAGGTTGGCATGGTGGGCAGCGTGAAGCACGTGGAGCTGCAACAATGTGGACTAAGAGGACCATGCACTGCTGGGAGTATCTGTTTCAAGTTAGCCTGAAGGCATAAGCGCTGGGAGGCCTCGTGATCTGCAGGCTGGGTTAGATGCCAAAAATACAAATCAAATCCATTTAAAACTCTGTGCTCTACGAGTGAGATGACTTTACAATAATAAACAGTATTAAGGTTTAAAATTAAAAATGCTTTCTTGTGTTTTATTAACTAAAGCTTTCAAGGTCAAGCATAACTTAGCAAATGCATTCAAAAGAGAAAACCATCCTTTCTTGTTGCTATTTCCATCTCTTTCCTCCACTTTACAGATTTTCATTTTGTCACTATGATGTGAGCAAACTACCTTCTCTAAATATCCTTTAAGAAGTAAGCAGCATCCTGTATATCACAGAACAACAGAATGGTTCAGGTTGGAAGGGGCCACTGTGGGTCATCTGGTCCAACCTCCCTGCTCAAGCAGGGTCATCCTAGAGCATATGGAACAGGATTGCATCCAGGAAGTTCTTGAGAATCTCCAGTGAGGGAGACTCCTCACCCCCTCTGGGCAGCCTGTTCCAGTGCTCGGTCACTGCACAGGGAAGAAGTTCTTCCTCCTGTCCAGGCGGAACTTCCCGTGCAACTGTTTCTGCCCACTGCCTCTTGTCCTGCTGCTCAGCACTCAACAGCTCCTGCTGCTCATCAACAGAGCCTGGATTCATCCTCTGACACCTCCCTGCAGACACTGACAGGAACTGATGAAGTCCCTTCTCCGTCATCTGTTCCACAATATACCTTTTGGTAACTAATAGTCTTAATGTGACAGAGCATGATCTCAGATCTCAGAGGACCAAAATTGGAACCCCAGAGGGTAGCACGGTTCCGTGAAGCAAGAGCCAGGCCTAGGTGAATTTTACAAAGATTTGGTGCACCCCTGCACAAGACAACAGGGTACAAGTCACTTCCGAAGCAAAATAGCAGAAATGCCCAAAGAGGGGAAAAAAATCACTACCTATCAGCTGAGAAAATTCTTGTTATTAGTATCAAGGGGAGGCACTGCATTCACAAGGATAGCATCAGCATGAAAGCCTGTACCAAAGTCTGAGGATGAGCAGTGCAAAGCACAAATCGGTCTTTAGAGTGGCAGCAGATGGATTGAAATACTTACTGTGATACCTGCCCAGGAATCAGGGAACTGTCCTCATCAATACATCAGTGTGCTCATTAACACATCAGTGTGCTCATCAATACATCACTGCACGCCCTGGTCGTGCCTGCAGGTCACACAAAGCATGGTTATCTCAGACCACCTGGTGCACAGACTGGTGTCTGCACGAGAGACTGCTGACTACTGCATTGTAAATTAACCTTCTACAGTTTTCCCTTCCATTTCAGGGGTGGGCAAAGACATGTATTCAGGAACATGTTGGTTTATTGAAGTTGCCAATTACATTTGTCAAAATACATCTGTTGCTTTAAAAAAAAAAAAAGAAAAATGTCAAAACCATTCACAAGAAATACTGAAGCAGTCTCAGTAGTGACAAGTGCCTCACCTCAGCTCACAGAAAAAAAATTCTGTGTTATAAAACCTACAGAATGTGTGAAAACTTTGGACTACAGAAGCAGCCAAGGGTCATGCTTTTATTAGGTTTATTTCACATTACATTGAAAATCTAATTTACTCTTTCACTAAAAGAGGAATACAAGGCCATCTCATGTGAAATTGAATGCAGAACTAATAGACTAAAAATGATCCTACACAAGTATAAGAGTGTTCAAGAAAACTAATTATTTCATTGCAGTTCTTTGATAATTTCTCTGCAAATGATGCAGCATATGTGACATCATTATGAAGATCAAGACACAGACTCTTTGAACAGTGGGCATAAAGATTTTTTGAGCAGTGTATGTTGTAGGGACAGCATGTTTTGAGCTTTCCTAGATATGTTGAACCTGTTACAGGTGAGTTTCTAGCTCTACTGAAGGAAGTGAAAGTTCATGTTTGTATCATGATTTTACCCACTTCTCAGTTTAAATAAGAGTAGAGGAAACTTTCTATGAATCTGTCTTGGTTAGAAAGACAGGTGTTTGCTAATGAAGGCAGGGAAACGCCGATCTCGGTGCTCCTCTAGACAGCAAGAAACCCAGGACGGCAAAGAGATGAGCAGAAATCCTGCGGCTGCGAGACGGGACGGAGCAGAGCTCACCCCCTGAAGCTGGAATCCCCGGCAAGGCACAGGAGAGAAAACCACGGTGCAGCAAGAAGGAAGTCAATGAGCAGGAGTACTGGTCTCCGCAGAGAAAAGGGCAGGCCAACTTTCTGCGTAGCAGCCAGCGAGCAGACTCCTTCTCCCAGCGAAGCAGCGAAACAACTGCAAATCCCCCCCCACCACACAAAAAACACTCTCTCCGACCGTTAAGGTGGGGCATAGGTATCATTGTCTTTGTTAATCACCCAGCCATTAAAAGGATGACCTGGCGATTAGTGTATCCCAGCAACAAAGTGGAAAGAAAAAAATTCCCAAAGAAAGGGAACAAAAGGAGAAGAATTTTAACCCACAACAGATAAAAGTTCTATGGTTATTAGGCAAAATATATTTAAGGTTCCTAATACGATGGAAAGCAGGCATTTATGATTACATATATTTTAATATACTCACAGAGATTAGGCAGATAGCAGTAGCACTGAGCATCTGTGTGTTCTGACAATTAAGTATTTTTGTATCAAAGAACAACTATTAGCAACACATGAAGATGAGATGGAAGCAGAGTAACTAAAAAGAGTGACACAGACTTGCTTTTCACCTCTGTAATAAAATCCTGGCATTCTATGCAATTTTTGAGTCTGCAAGAACTCAAAATCAAATAAAAAAAAAAAAAACACAAAAAACCCAAAAAACAACAACAAAAAACAAAAAAAAAACAAAAAAAAAACAAAAAAGAGAGAAAAAATATAAATCTGGCAGTTTATCCAATCCCTCGTAATGTTTGCCTTATGAATTTATTATGGTTCTGATACATTCCACCCAACAGAATGCTAGATCTGAAAAATCAGGAATGTTTTGAGTCATGGCAAAAGCATGTTTGCATGGAATTGGACTAGCTATTGCACCAAAGTGGTTTATTCCCAGTCTTAGCTGCGTTTTTAGTACATACTAAACTTAAAAAAGTAACGCAAGTTATCTTGAAACAAGAAAGAGCTATTAAGGACATCAAATTTCAGTTAATTTTTCAGATTTAAAAAGCAAAAAAAACTTTAAAGAAAAAGAAATAAATCAGGAGGTTGTCTAAGAATAGAAAGGGACAAATCCTGAGCTGTGTTGCCCTAGAGACGCAGCACAGAAAGTACAGCCAAGGGAGAACAGAGGGTAGAAAGATGAATTTATGCCACCTTAACAACCCCCAGATTTGGAGTGGACTGAGCTCAGGCTGTCTCAGACACAATTAGAACTTTACTCTGATTACCTTACAGAGCTATCTTGCAAATAGGAATAAGCTTCAAATCTCTGTGCTGATCAGTAGGAAATTTCTTGTTCTGACTTTCCATTTTTTTTCCTAATACCTCTCCAGAAAGGCTCACAGCCAACTTCATAATGCATAACTTCAGCTTTACAAAACATTCTGCAGAATTATATAAACAGCAATAAGTTTACTCAGAAGACAAGTCCCTACCCCAAAGCAATTGCTGCTTGCCCAGCAGCCCAGTACCTCTATCAGGCAT
Source organism: Malurus cyaneus samueli (assembly GCA_009741485.1). Classification (NCBI taxonomy): domain Eukaryota; kingdom Metazoa; phylum Chordata; class Aves; order Passeriformes; family Maluridae; genus Malurus; species Malurus cyaneus. The sequence goes on along the minus strand of VKON01000117.1, from coordinate 68,474 downwards.
TCATTTCCAGGATGCAAATCATTACAATGGGTAAGAACACAGTTGTGTAACTCCTACGAAAAAGGCTTTCCCCACCACCACTGTTTGTTATCTCAACTTTTCACCCCTTTGCTCTTTGCAGAAAGCTCATGGACTGTATTTTACAGCCAGGAGATCACAGCTCTCTTTGAACAACCACCAGGTGTATCTACATGCAAATTAGGGGACACAAGTGATTCTTAAATATGAATGTGCATCATGACAACACACAGAATATGCTTTAGCTGGGGAAAAAGCTTTCAGGTTACGTAAACACTTGACATGCATTAGCTGGCAGATTTGCACATTTCCCTCCCTGCTTCTCTCATCCTCCCTCCTCAGCAATCCGTTTTAACATAAAGAAAGATCATATTTTACAGGCCTTACTTGTCCAAACCCACAGATCGCTACAAATGTCTACAATACTAACAGGTCCCTGACTACTTGTGGTATCTAAAGACTTAGTGTCTTGCTCATTTTAAAGACAGGTGAAAGTCCTAACAGGTAAAGCTTTCTTGATTTCAGCTGTGAAATGGGGGGGGGTGGGGGGGTGTAGTCTTCTTTGTTGGTTTTGTTGTTTCAATCTTTTAGATATTTAATAAATTGGGCCATTCCTAAGTAAATTTAATTTCTCAAATTAATTCTTGAGATTGTAAAATTAATGATAGACACACTGAAATTAACCTAAAGGAACAGAAACATAAAGCAAAAAACCCATTATATCTACCTACTTAGATTAGTGGATTAAATCTAGGGATTTGTTAGAGGATTAAACCTAGGGCTGTTAGAGCCCAAGCTCTCCATCAAAACCTGAGGTTACAAGTCTACTTGCTCTAAATAACGAATCCCTCTCTTCTTTTTAGAATCCTTAGGACCTACTTTCCAGGACGGGAAACAGCTATTATTTCAAATCAATACCATAACACCATAACAGTCACAGTCTCAGCTCTCCACAACAGCTCTCCACATGTACATAAGCAGTAATTCCTCTCCTGTGTCCCTAGTTTATTAACTTACAGAGATCCATCACCCACTCAGATTTCCTTTCTGTCAGTGATACTGAGATCCAAAACATCTCTTTGACCCACTTTTCAAAGGAAGCACAGGCAGAGAGCACATCACAAGGAAATTCTTCTGCTTAGTTTACAGGAAGGCTGCATGTTAGGACAGCAAAGAGATCTCTCTCTGCCCACAAATCCCCCAGATCTTTCAACAGCCCACAAACCTTGAAGCAGCAAGGATTTTCTTTCCCTTTCCACTCACAAGCCATTTGATGCATCTTTTTCCTGGACTTACACACTTATCTAAGAACAGCAAATAGATGAGGCAAGACGATCCCAAGTGAGATAGACACATACGACCCTTGAAAGGAGAAGCTTTCACATCTGTCTCTCCTAGGACCGACTCCCTATACCCCCATTGCCACACTCTGTCTTTATCCAGCTTTTCAAAAAGTTTTTTGACACCATACGATCCTTAAAAGTTGTCAGGAAGCAGACTGATTGAAAGCAGGATGGAAGAGGCTGGGGCTAAACACTGGAGTTATGAATCTGGCTGCTAGATAATCCTTAATTTCCCATGTTTTGGTCCCACATAAATAGGACTATAGTTATTAAAACTGACTGTGACATATAAAAAGATAGGAGGTAGGGAGGCGTACAGGTTTCCTGTCCACAGACAATTTAGAACTTAATCCAGAAGAATGTGAAACAGATGATTTCTGTAAGTTAAATACAATGATAATCCTAGACACTTACCAGAGCTGATGTTAACACAGAATTTTCACTATGCACAAATACCAACTTATACTTTTGTATTAAATTACTCTTTTGTCATTATAATACCTCTACTGAAGATAAACTTACATGTATGTACTATATTATATATTCTAAGTTACAAAATAAATTGTATGACATAACAACAATAATTGTTGACGTGCTATATCGGACGTGCTGCTGGTTCAGACTTGGAGGAGTTTGGCGCAGATTAGTTATTTCAGCCTACATGCATTGTTAAAAATAAGTTTTTGAAACGGAAACACTTTCTAGAATACCATCTAAAGTTATACATCCTTGCACAAGTTGAAGCGTTGCATAAAACACCACAATTATTAACTAATACATGCAGGAAAAACAAATCAGAATGAGGGTCTTTGGAGGCCAGTAAACACCAGAACACTTTATGAGTGAGGAACCTCAGTATTCAGCATTTAATACACTGGACTGATTCTTAATTTCCACTGTTCTAATAAACTTAGATTTCTATGAGTTTCTATGAAGCTCCAAGTGTGGTATGATGGTTGATTTGGCATATAAATGTTGATTTAAAACATGAAGGCCAGCTAGATGTTCAACCTAAAAGTTCTGAGTTGTTGACTTATGATAGTCCAGAGAAAAATAAAAGGAAAACTATTAGAAATTTTGCAACAAGATCTGAAATGCTTTAACAAGCATTTATCAGAGTCTCTTGAGCCTGATGAAGCAAACTTTCACTAAAGTGTATGCAACACCTACCATATGAAGTACAAATACAGTAACTGTCAGCACTCACAAGAACACTGTCTCCACTCAGAACTCTAAATTCACCCAGTCTCTGTATGGCAGAAACTAAAAACTACTCTCTAATCCCTCTGCAGACATGGAAATTCACTACTGATTGCAGAGGATTTTTCCACCAGGTGAAAGCCATGCTATGCAGATTTGAAAAATCAACTCACTAACACAAGTTATTACAACTGTGAGTTAGTATCAGAAACATAAGTCTTCGATTTCAGCTATCACTTCTTTGCACTGACCTCATTCCTTCATGTTGTTTACACCCTGCTGTCTGTTTACACCCTAATGTCTTAACATACCCATTAGTAAGACAAAACTGTGTTTAAATTTGTCAGGAAAATGAAATACACTTTAGTGCAGGGTACCTACCAAATAGCACAGATGAAACTGAAAACTGAAATATCAGGAAAGGCAAACAGTGAGATTTTTCTATACTGCAGCAGCAAATATGCTTTAACACTTGAAGATGTTTTTCTCTGCACAGAATTCCAATTAAACACAACTTTGTGGTCTTAATTTACATCTGACAAGGTTAAACCCAAACACAGACTGCATAAAGAAATGGCTTTGCAAATGCTATTTTAAAAGATAATTCCAGACAAGTAAGCAATCCACCAACATGAACCATTACGGCACTGTTAAAAGCATGAGGAAAAAAAAAGAAAAAGAAAGAAATCTGAGGCATATCTGTTTCTCCATAACATATATTTCACCAAACTAAGACTCTCAGTTAGCACAATACAGATGACAGTTCCTGTAAATCTGGTTGCCTTGAATTACTGACTACATACCTTTATTAATCAAGTCTCGGTACAATTAACACACCTTTTCTTTTTCATTCTCATATAGTCCCAAACAGTTTGCAAGATGAACGAGTTTTCATAGACTACACCCAGTTTTTAAGAAGCTAAAATCTGACAAAGAGGTACAATTTGAAGAGGGTGGGGGAAAAGAGGTAAAAACCCAGCTCCCCAGAATCACAACAACAAGGTACTGTACCTTTAAGGAGGAAATACGGTTCCGTTCTGTTTCACCGCTGAAAAAGAGCTTATTCCTGGTTATAGAGATTACTTACCTAAAACTTCAGTTATTCCTCTTTTTCCCCTCGGGCCAGCCTCTCTTTCACTCTTGGGAGCTTTTACCATTTAAGGTCAATGTTACATCTGGCTCTAGTAACTACAGCTGAAGCAATTTTTAACTCGGAGGTCCAACAGGCTGCCTAACATTAGAATGAGAGTTTAAATTTAAAGTAACTCTTCAGAAAGCTTTTCTTGACTCAGAGAATTACAGAATTAAAGGCTTTCCTATTCTGGCATAAGTACCCTGGGTACAACATTATGCAGATATCCCATTAGCTTTCTTCAAGTTCAGTGCATATAAGCTCTACTTAGTAATTGCTGATTAAAATGGGCAAGTAGGAGCAATAGATGAAACAGTTTACATCATGTTATGTTAACCCTTAGAATTTTTTACTGACACAGATGCTACTATTTTTCATTTCTCTCCCCCTTCCTTTGTTTGGTCACAAGGAGTCTAAATCAGAGAGCAAATAGAAGGCATGTGAACTTTTAAAGAACGCTGGCTTTGGTCCAGTCATGGGCTCTGCTCTCCACATGCAGAGGAGGAGTAATTCCCAACCAAGTCCACAGAATTTGCTTGTATCCCATGAGAGAATGTACAAATGAAGCTTGAAGAGAGAAAAGAAACCCAAAACATTTACTGCAGTGCATTCAGGTACCTACAGAGGAATCATGTGCTTGTGATTCAGAGCTCTCAGTTCTAAACGGACACAGACTTTACTTCAGCCCTTTAGCTACTTCTGACTATTTATACTATAATACTATGAGTATTATAATTACTATTATAATTATAATCCACAGATCCTAACTAAGAGTTCTTTAATGGTGGAAAATTATTAAATGTAAGAAAGCCAAATCCTGCCCAAAAATCCTTTTACAACTGAAGCAGAGATGAGAAAAAAAGAAGGTGGGTAATGTAAAAAAAATGCAGCATATTGCATGTAAAATTATAGGATAGTAAGTTTTGAGGGGATATATTAGGGATGTTTTAAGAGAAAGGAGTAAAAAATGATACTAAATAAAATTCCTTTTGACAATGGCTAATAAGAGCAGTAAGGCAGAAACAGATCAGACAAAGCAAAGTAAAGACTGGATAATTTGAAAGGGAAAGGGAAAGAAAGGGACTGATACAAGGCTTGTAGGAGAAGTGGACAAAGATGAGTTGATGGCAACATTGCACAGAAAATAAGAAGCTGAGCACCTTCATGCCACATTGGGTTTCAGCTTGCATTAGAAACTATGCTACACTTAAGACATTCTTAGCTCCAAAAATCAACACAGTAAAAAAAAAAGTTTCTGAAAAACTTCTTTAACATTGGAGTTTAAGCTTGTTCTCCACATAATGGGAGTAGTTAGGATTTTCCAATACCTTTCCAGGTATTGATGTCTTTTGTCCACTCAGTCCTTGACACTATTACTGACTCTGACAAGGCATTTTAACACAGCTCCTTTCATCTCTTGAATTACTACTTCATTACCCACAAACTCAAGTTCTCAAATAGCCTCTTGTGACTCAGCATGGTTTCAGTCTTCCATTTAGCTATCTGCAGCTACAGAATTTTTACTAGCACCCATAATTCCTCATTTTCCAGTTTTAGTACTTTCTCAGAATTTTTAGGCCATAAGTGTCAAATGCTTCATTTGTCTCCATCAGAAGTTATGTTTCTGTTAAATCTGCTTTCATCCCTTTCAGAGTAATGACTGCTTTGAACCCAGCTTGGGCAAGAACAAAAAAAAATAATCTGCTCAAGTGCAAATGAGAGTCCAGTGAGACAACAACCAGAAGGAGTCACTTGTGGAAGTTGTACATTCCTTCGTTTGAATGGTCTGACCTGTATGCATGATATAAATAAACTGATATACATTGACTGATATAAATAAACTTTCAGTCATATTTGCAGAGGCAACATAGTCCTGAGAGTTTCTTCACTGGCTTCAAAATCAACAGAATTCCTGACTGAGTTCCAGCAGGAGCTCTCTTAGTGGTAATGTGCAAGCCGGAAAAAACAGCTTGGTTTTACATCGCAGGCTGAGCTTGAAGATAGAAATGGCTTTATTTATAAACACACTGCAGCATGGATAGCAATTCCAGCAGCAAGGACTGAAGGCATTAACATCACTGACTGCTTTGGTTAATAAAACTACCTCAGAACTCCAGGCACACATACATATGCATCCTATGGAGAGACAATGATTTAATTCCTCACACTATTCCATCTTAACTCACTCTGAGGATGGTAGATATTGCTCTTTTAAGTGCAAACCCCCAAATTTCCAGGCAGTTCACAATACTGCATTTCTAGTGCAGTAGCTTGCTACTGCTGTGCCTAAATTCCATCAACAACGCAGACGGAGAATACTAAATCCAGGATCTCTCAGAATAACCATCCTGACTTATCCAGGAATACCAATTTTAGAAGATGTGAAAAGGGGGAAGGAATCCCTGAGACTTAGAGCTGTACATTTTCTTTTCTAAGTGCTGTTACCTGCATCTGGGAAGTTGCATTTAACAGGTACGCAGTTAAATTACTTTTAAATAAATACTTACTGCTGCTCACACATAACCATTATCCACTTGCCATATGGCTTAAGAAGTTGAGCAAGAACATCTCCTCAGAGCAATATGTGGAAATAGGTTCCAAATGATCTAGTGAACCATTCCTTACAGTACCTTCTTGCATCTTAAAATAACTTTTGCTTCTGGTTGACAACATTTACTGGTTCTCTTCCAATCTGAGGCCTTAATTCAAGAAGATAGCCAGGCTTGTGCTTAGTCAAGAATCAATGGCTCTACTTGCATGGATCAAGTTAATTGTAAACTTACGTGTTGATAGGAGATATGAAAACAGGCTTCAAGTATGGCATCCATCCACATCACTTCTGAAACCACAGAACAAAATGTCCCTGGCCTTCCAAGAAGAATGTGGATATAAACACATCAAGTGCTAGGCAGAAACACAGAACAGACATTTCTTAAATAAATTAATAGCTAGAAACACATTGTACTATTACACTGGAGTGTTAAAGTAATCTGATTAATGTTTTTCATCCACAATGTAAGATGATAAAAAATAAAGTGTTTTGCATTATTAATAGGAAGACATGACAGAGAATCATTGGCACAAAGGCCAAGCTTTAAACAGACAAATTTCTTCCTGGAATGAAATAAATTACAGATAATATTCTTCCTACATTACAACTAGTAATTAGATCCAGTAGAATGATAGTTTCCATCTTGAGGGGTAAAGAAACTAAAATGATTATTTTTCTCCCTCATATAAAGATTTATTGTCTTTTTCCCTGGACCAAAAGTTATTAGTGTGCCCAAGACAAGTTAGGTATTTCTATCCAAACGGTAAGAAATGTTAATGAAACATTAACATAGAGGACCAAAATTATAAGTAAGTACACTGATGAGATCACAAAGTAAACCTTAATAAAGTCTTTGATAATTAATGCTGTGGTTATGAGTAAATAATAGTCAACCTATAGCTATGTATTGCAGCAGTGCTTCTAATAGAGGCAAAGAAAACATCCATAGAATCTGAGTTCATGAGTACATAAACAGACATAAGAGTTAGGCTACTTACCGTTTATTATTTTAAATGTATACAAAATATACTGGTCAATTAAAAAAAAAAATCTTTAAAGGCCAGGGAATAAGCTTCTAATAATTTTAAGCATTTACCCAAAACAAGGTTGGGTCTCTTGTTTCACCTATTCAGAACATCTACACAGGCAGGAAATCCAAAACATTAAAGAATTAAAATATAAATCATACCCAGGTTCTGCAATGGCATTCATCCTTGCACTCATGGCAGACTTGGGATTTTGCTCTCCATCTTTTCAGGCACATTAGAAACAGGTTTCACATTTTCAGAAGAATTATCTGGGATGCAAAACAGATTCATGTCAACTTTTTTTTTTTTTTTAAACTACATCAGTGGGTATTTGCATTCACAGGCTATTGAGCAGATCATTCAGACCTCATTTGGCAAGATATAACTCTGCTCACAAAAAGTAAGGATGTTGATCTGTTTAAACATTGTCACTTTCAGTGCATTAGCAAGAGCAGAAGGGATTTTCTAAGAGAAAAAAAAATAAAGGAGATATAGAAAAAAGTAAATTATCAGAGAAAGGATTTTGAATGCCAGATACATGAAAATCAATTGGTTTTTTTCTATTTCATTCCTATGTATAGAAGTCAGTATACAGTTTATATTACAAATCACATTAATAAAAAGGATGTGAGAACACCCAGTCACCTCCAGGAAACAGAGAAAGATTTGTTGACATATTCCTGAAAGCTTTCCTCATCTTCAGGCTGATTCTCATGCTTCATCCTTCCTGAGAACTTCAGCACAAGTGTTCTCTGTTATTTTTGGAACTGACTTCTGCACTCAAGTCCTTGCTTCTATAATGATTTTTCCCTTCCTTAAGCTTTCTGTTAAAAACTTGAGGTTTAGACAGTGTGCACAGATTTCAGAATGCAAAGAATTGTTTTAACAGGGATATAACACAAAGAGGATGTATTTTAAATAAGATAGAGTTCCTCCCCTACTTTCCTAACAACTTCAAAACTACCATTATAGTAGCAGGAGACTCTAATTTCTGTATCTATTCTGTAGCTTTTTCTTTCAATTTTCAGTACACAATTAACATTCTACTGAATAGGGGAAATACTTCATTCTAAGCATTTTATGAAAAGCAACTGTCATTATTAAGTACCAATATTTTATACCTGTCAAAAAACCCCAAAACATGTAATGTATACTAATTTTATCAAAAGGACTAGATGTAGATGGATATATTAAATCTCAATGTTCTTGTGTTAGCCACTAATATTTCCATTAAAACATTATTTAATATGATGCATCTGCCATCATAATTGGAAACACACAATTCGGGAGCCCAGTTGTGTAATTCCTTCTTTACTTTGCACTTCCGTGTGGCTGAATTCCAATGCTATCAGGTTCAGTATTTGTTCAGTATTTAAAAACACTCGCATGACTTGAAAATAGTTGGCCCCGCTGTGGCTGAAAAATTACCAAAATACTTATTATATCAGTATTGTAACTGAGCTACCCATGTAATATCTATTTGGATTTACATATTGGTTTCCCACAAAGTTGCGGAAAATCCGCCCGTTTTAACGCATTCATTTGGAAATGTTTTGACGATGTTGAGATATCGTGAGGAGAAGCGCCGCCTGAGGGAGTTGTCCTCCGAAGGCTAGAGAGCACCCAGGTAAATATACTCGATTTACCGGCAGGTGCGCGTACACACAAACACTCAGCCTCACATTTTAGTGTTCTATAGATGTACACGTATAAATGCCCACGAGTAGGTGCGCGATTTGTTCTGAAGCAGCGGCACCGCCCTCGCTCCGCCCCGTGGCCGAGCACGTCCGGGTCGGGCGCTGCCGTGAGGGGAAGTGCGCGCGGCGGCCCCGGCCCGACCAGCGCTGGCTCCGGCCCGGCGAGTGGCGGCTCCGACAGCGCTGTCGCCAAGATGTCGCGGGGCTCCATCGAGATCCGCTCCGGCACCGACGAGGCGAGTCGGCGGGAGAGGCGGGAGGGGCAGGGAGGGGGATCCGTGCTGGGGCGCGGGCGGTCGCCGCTGCCGCCCCTGGTTGTGGCGCGGGTGTCTGCGGGCTGCCTGCCCCCCAGCCGGGGTCACAAGTGTGTGTCCGGCCACTTTCTCGCCGCACTTTGGCGTGGCAGATTTTTTTGGTGTTCCTCCAGCACCGTATGGACACAGGCAGAGCGACAAACTCACTCTCTAAAGTTATTTCACTGTGGGTCTAGAAACTTATATAACTTTATTTAAGGTACGCTGTCACAAGCCAAGGTTAGAAAGATTCAAGAGTAGTATCTGGAAATTTGCAGTGTGTAACAAAGTTCGACGTTAAATCATTCCATAGCAGATGCTAAATGAATAGTAAGTAAGATGTTGAAGCATACTGCTTACAGGTTGAAGAATATTTCTCTGTGAACATCTACATTCTTACTCCTCTATATATATACATATATTTCATAAATATATGTTTACATATCTACATGTACACACAGACATTCGTATATGTACGTATATAGAAACAAATTTCTATATGGCAGCCATTGAGTTAAGTCTCACAAAAATTACTTTATTCTGTGGAGTTTACATATTCAAGGACTTTTTCTTCTGTGGCAGAAATTTCTGTCTGAGGTGTCAGCATGAATAGTGATCTTCATTCTGCAGCTCAAGCTAGGAGGACTTGGATCCCAAAGTTCTGAATTGATGACCAGAGACTGCTATAAAATACCCCTCCACTCCCCTCCCCTCGGCCCTTTTTTACTTTCATGTTTATTTACTCTGTTGGTCAAATGTATTTCTCGTCAATAACTATTGTAGTTTGTAGATGAGGGCCATTATCTGTTAAACTTCACAGGAGGCACTGTGGAAGGCAAACTCAAAACTAAAATCAACAATAGTAACAGAAATACTTTTGCTGGTGCTCTAAAGTCTTGGCATAATCAAAACTATAAGCTTTTTTAAACTAGACTGCTCTAATTCAGCCTGCATAGGATTCCCAGCATTGGTAATCAGGGTACAAGCCTGGTTACAACAGCTGCACATCTTTCTTGCTGTAAAATTAACTCATAACGCAGATGACTAATTATTAAAGACAGCATGATTGAGTAAGATGAACGAACAAGCAGTTAAATCGTGTTCCCAAATATCCCACCTGGGGAGCACCTGCTCCTTTTTGCTCATTTTATAATATCAGAAGATAAGCTCAGTGTGGGAAAATAGTACTCGCAAAACAATGCTTGAACGATGAAAAGTACTTGATGTCATTTACTGGTCATGACAACAATTGTGACTATTCAGAAATTCAGCTGCTTCAATAGTCTCCTAATTTCCTAGGGCATAAACATGGCTTTTGAAAATTTCAGGACTCTTGAGATAAGTTTAAGGTATTGATTTTTTGACATCTGATGACTTGGAAGATTTTACTCTGAACTAGATATCTGCATTACCTGTAGGAAAAGTTTTAGAAATTCACCAGTGTGTGAAGTCAATTTGATTATTAGCTGATTCTGAGCGTGAGGTCCATAGTGAAAGAAGCTGAATAAGGATCTCCACTTATTCTCTCTCACTTGTATCGTAAACAATGGGTTGTCTTTTCTCTAAAGAGAGGCAGTCTTGTACAGAACAGAATACATTATCTTTTCTCTCTTTGTCTATAACCTTGTTTAAACACAAATAATTTTTTATGTTTTGCTGTCTGACAGATCCAGCTTCCTTTGAGCTCAGTGACAAATAATGTTTTTAATGCTTTGTGAAAAGGTGATCTGCGCTGTTTGTTCCTAGGTTATCGAGCTTGACTTTGATCAGTTGCCTGAAGGTGATGAAGTTATAAGTATACTGAAACAGGAACACACCCAACTGCACATATGGATTGCCCTAGCGGTCAGTATAGATACAAACTGTATATTTCGATATTTTATTCACATAATCAAATAATAATTTTTACTTTCTTACTTTTATGACCAGTGATAACTGAAATCCTTACAGGAACTTGATGGGGTCATTCAATCATTGATGTTTCTGATTGACATATGCATATTAGGATTTTAGTTTCATCTCTTCTTCCTCAAACAATGCCTCTTGAGGCTTGTTTTCTGAGTTTTTTTCCCCTCAATCCATTGTTTTCCTAGTTTTTGCCTTTGATTATGTGCCTCATAAAAAAGAGGGGGCAGTATCTATTGTGGAAAGTATAGGTAAATGTCACAAAGTCAAAGAAGTTCAGAGGAAGACCAGTGGATTCTTGGCTTATAAATAGCTCAAAAACTTGTGTTTTAAGGTGGTGAGGCACTGGCACAATTAGCATGTGGACAGAAGTTGTGGATACCCCATATCTGGAAGTGTTCATGGGCATGTTGGATGGGCCTTTTGAACAACTTAGCCTAGTGGAAGATGTCCCTGCCCATGGCAGAGGGTTTGGAATGAGATGATCTTCAAGGTCCCTTCCAACCCAGGCCGTTCAGTGATTCTAGGAGGGAAAAATATTTGGCATTAACAGAATACCTTTCTCTGATTATACCTGCATTTATTTCTGATTTATCCCTGCATCCTGGAAAAAGAGTCTGTGTGATATCTGAAGCATCAACTTGATACATTACATACTCACTGGGGTGGCACTATCTGTTAAAAACGTGTTTTGTAGCTGGAATACTACAAGCAAGGCAAAACAGAAGACTTTGTGAAGCTGCTGGAAGCTGCACGCATCGATGGCAACCTGGACTACAGAGACCACGAGAAAGATCAGATGACATGCCTGGACACTCTGGCAGCCTACTATGTACAGCAGGCTCGGAAGGAGAAGAACAAAGACAACAAGAAGGAGCTCATTACCCAGGCCACCCTGCTGTACACCATGGCTGACAAAATTATCATGTATGATCAGGTAAAACTGAAATCTGATGAAAAATTCGTTTTTGTAAATTAGTTATTGTAAGGAAAACAAGTATTGATTCACTAAAGGGAATATAGGAACTGCTCAGTCTTTAAAGTTTCTTAGTGTAGTGCATGTAAGCAAAACTTTTATCTGAAATGTGTGTGGTGCCCCTAGGAATAACCTGGCACACTGGGTAGAACTACTTCAGTCAACTGTGGAGGTTGAGAAAGAAGGATTGGTTGTTACTCTCTTGCTTGATAATATATAAGAAAATAATTTAATTATAAAAAGCATTATAAGGCAGTTAATCTTTCACAAAGTCCAAACTTCTTTTACAAAGATAAATGTATTGCAAATTCTTTTCCTTGTCTAGAATCATTTGTTGGGAAGAGCCTGCTTTTGTCTGCTTGAAGGTGATAAGATGGACCAAGCTGATGCACAATTCCATTTCGTGCTCAACCAGTCTCCAAATAATATTCCTGCGCTTCTCGGTATGAGTTTATGGATATTTGTAAAAACCTGGTGGTTTTCACTCTCTGTGGTTGAGTTTTGGATTTAATTGTGTGCTTCAGAGGGTGCATAGAATGTGATGAGGTGACCTGAAATGTATGGCAGAGACAACTTTAAACTTGGGAAGTATAGGTATGTGGAAGAGCTAGGAAAATGTGTAATGCTAGCTGGAAATCTTCTGAGACCCATGGGCATACATCCCAAATTCAGCTATTTGTGCTGCCCTGATGATGGCAATGATGCTGGACACTCCGTTAAAGATGAAGTTACCACTAGTGAGGGCTCTAATACTTGTAATTTAAATTGTTCACTAGTCTGAGTAAGTGTCTGTCCTCTGGACCAAGAAAGAAGTAAGTTTCTGCAAAAAAACCTGAAAATATAAATTTAATGTGTTTTGATGCTTGGTACTGTCCTGTGCTTGACATCATCAAAGGTAATAAAAGTTTTCATTGTCTGAATTTTCTGTTCGTTTTTAACTTTTGAAAATGGACACGGTTGAAGTTTACCAAATAATCCTTGAGCTTCTGGTTTGTAACTGCTTTGTTTTCATTCCTGATATGTTCTAACAGGTAAGGCATGCATTTCTTTCAACAAGAAGGATTATAGAGGGGCCCTTGCCTACTACAAGAAAGCACTGCGTACCAATCCAGGCTGCCCAGGTAAGACAAAGTATTTGTTACTGGAACTATTTGCTCTGCTTGCAAACTGACTCCTAATTCAAATTCAAAGAGCATTTTTGTGGTCTGTATCTGTCAAAAGAACCTCAGCTCTCATTAGAGGGATTTAGACATTCATTGACTTAAAGTATTTCTTAATTGTCAGAGTAGGAGATTGTATTTAGGAAAGAAGTATTCTTTTTTGTTCAAGTATTACCTTTTAAATAGGTATTAGAAAATGAGATTTTGCATGTGAGAGAAATTAAAGTAGTATGAGGAAGGAGGAAACTGTTAAAGACTCTTGCAGAATTGCACTGCGAGCTGTGGGAATAAGGCTTCAGAAATGGTGTATCAGTAATGAAACAAGACATAAAAAGTGAAATTCTACCTATAGCGCACGATGTCAGTTTTTCTGGTGTTGTGTTATCTTCTTTATGCCAAAATCTGAGAAAGTGGTTGTTAATGGCTATAAAAGTGATACATGGGATTTAGATACAGTAATTCAAGATATTTGCGTTAGGATCGTAAATACTGGACAGTCTCTCGAGCAGTGTGATGTACTTTGCTGTAATCTTTCTGTAAAAGGTTTATTACAAAGTTGATGTGTGTTCTGTGGTCTGGATTGCCATAAGAATCATGGCTGCAAAAGTGGATTTAGAAATGCAAGCCTTACTTTTCAACCAAGGTCTTTCCTCATTGACCTTTTCTTAGAGATGCAGATTTGAAATTGCTGTTTATAAATATCTCTGTACTCTTTGATCACAATTGCTTTGAAAGGGCACTGTGATGTGAATTTTCTGTTTTAGTCCATCTGTACGTGGTCATGAAAGTTGGAAGATGGTAAGCAGCCTGTGAATCAGTTGATCATTTGAGGAGAAATGCCAGCTAACTTGTTTATTCGTCTGTGTTTTCTGAAGACCTGCTAGTTTTGGGTGAACTTGACCTGCCTTAGAAATTTCCAGGTCTTCCATCTGGCAATTTTTAAAATGTTTTTCTCTATTATTTTTTAATACATTCCCATAAAAGTAATTTTTTATTTGTAATTTTTTATTTGGTATTAGAGTCTGTGGGAGATAGATCAATATTCTGGGGTTTATGGAGAAATAAAGCCTTGCTAATATATTCAATAATATATTTGTTTTGTGGCCAAGTGTGGGCTGCTGCCTTGAAAAATTGTTAGTTGGCTTTACAGGCTTTAAGGAACTATTAAAAATTTTGCTTGCTCTCCAGGTTGTGAAAAATAGGCAGAATTTGAAATTTTGGGAATTCTGAATGGTGTCATACTTTTCTCTAGCTGAGGTCCGACTAGGAATGGGCCACTGCTTCGTGAAACTGAACAAGCTGGAAAAAGCTCGCTTGGCTTTCAGCAGGGCTCTGGAGCTGAATTCCAAATGCGTCGGGGCTTTGGTTGGACTGGCTGTTCTGGAACTCAATAATAAGGAGGTGGGTTTTATTTAGCAAGAATCCATGCTCCGTTTACTTTCTTTTAGCTAAAAAAGCAAAATTTTTGTCCTTTAGAAGGTCGTCTAGTTTTAAAATGGGTTATAACTTTTATGGTTAAATGATTTTAAGTCTGTGCCACTGTTAGATGATATTATAGATAAGCTCTTGTGAGCAGCGCATTCTAACAACTTTCTTCTATTGTTAAAAATCTTAAACTCAGTTGTTTATAGAGGTGTTAGGTATAGAAAAACAGTGCTAGGTTAACTGTTTTAATTAAAATAATAAAAATGTATTATAAGATAAGTGAAGGAAGGTGAAGGTAAAAGATATATTCCCAGGAGATTAGTCCTGGACTTTAAGGAACAGAAGCTTTCAAATAAGTTTTAAAGTTACATTTAGTCATACATGCTGTGGGGTAAACCAAGGAGAAGGCAAGAAGAAATTATAACTGGGCTGCTGAAACTATGATAAAGTGGTGATCCTACCTTTCTAGATGATGTATCACTAGAAAAATAGATAAGCATATATAGCTTAGTTGGGATCATAACTTCCTTAGCAAGGATTAACCATCTCAGATATTATCATGGATGATGAGACCTTTAAGTGTTTAAAAAAAAAGAGTTGTTATCTAATTGTATGTTGTTAAAATTTAGTGTGTTGCTATCTGTAGTTCCCGAGAAGGATCTTTTGTTAGCACTGAATATCTGAAAATTTCTTGGTTTGCTATTTCATGGGGGAAAAAAAACAACTCTTGAGACTTCCATGAAGAATCTAAAAGAAGTGGGCATAAGAGGTCATAAAACTACAGAGAGAACCAAAAGTACTCTAAAGTAAAAATTTAATAAATTCCACAGATGCGAAATGGGTGAAATCTGGTATCTTTCTTTTTTTTTTTCCTGAAGATGTTTTGACTGAAGTCAAGGGTTGAACCCACTCACCTGAAGCTTCAAAAAGCTGTGATTAAAAGCTGAGCCACTCAAAGATATTTTGTGTTCTTTTTAAGAAATGTATCTGTGCTTTACTTCAAGCTGTTTTCCCAACTTATACTACAAAGTTAGGATGACATTGAAGAGTTGACACATGGAGGGAGAACACTCTGGGTAAAAGATTCTCTCTGACTATCGAACTAATTGGCATCTTTTCTATGCTTAGATGTTTCTAAAGTTTCTTCCTCCTAGAAGATGTTATGATGTCAAGTCAGGGTTGAGATCACACTGTATCCTTGGTGAAGTCGGTCTGATCTCTGCTTTCATTTAGGAGCATTTGCGACCTCTACTCATCTATTGGATTTGGTTGAAATTGAATGTGAAAGTCAAATTATTGGAGAATTTGGACAAATGCATAATGTGATTATAAAACACATTTACCTTTGAAAATTAAAGCAGGAATGATTCAGTATCTCATAATCCGGGCATGTTGTTATGCCAGGTTTGGGAAGATAGTACCTGTTCAAACTGAAATTGGTGTTTTAGCTGCCTTCATGTTACATCTTAACCTAAAGAAGAAAAAAGAACCTAATCTGTTCAATAAGACAGCTTTCTGCTCATCATAACTACAAAGTAAAGCACAGATGTTTGATAATTTCTAGATACCATTTTTGGTGTCTGTTCAGAAATAAGTACAGGTTTAAGCTGATGTACTTGTGATACAGATGTCATGGTTGTCCCAAATAAAGAGCAATTATTTTATCAGTTGTGGATTTGTACTTGTAGATAAGTCACATTTTTACCCATGGAAAGCTTTCTTTAAGGTGTAAAGTTCATTTAGAAAAGAGTAAGTTCGTACAATGAGATTCCTGTGTAAACCGCTCAAACTTGAAATGTATTTTAAAACAAGATCTAAAGTTGTTGTTTAGAATTTGAATATGAAAATATCTTCATTCCACTGTTGAATGAATTGGGTAAAACATTATAACCTAAACCAAACAGGCACTGGGGACACTGAACAGTAGAAGGAACAGAAGGAAGGCTCTCAGGCTGCGTGACATGTCAAAGGACATAATGACTAAATCTTTTGGGTTTTGTGCTTTTTTTTTCCTAGAGAGTCCCGCTCTGCCCTTTTCCATCCCTGTGTGGTAGCTTCATTTCATGTTTTCCATCTGAATTCTGCAGGAAGGAAAGCTGGCAGCTGAATTTGCTTTTTTTTCTGTGAGCTCAGTACGGTGTTGTCAGAAGTCCTGTAGCAGCCTAGGCTGAAGACTAGTTGTGAAGATGGTGATAAGATATTGAGGTGCTGATGATACCTGTCAATGTTTCATTTAGGCTGATTCTATCAAGAATGGTGTTCAACTCCTCTCTAGGGCTTACACAATTGATCCCAGTAATCCGATGGTGTTGAATCATTTGGCTAATCACTTCTTTTTCAAGAAGGTAAGAGATCTATGAAATTTTACGGTTAAATACTTGATGACCTCTGAACAGCAAGGATTTCAGTGTTCAATTCAAACTCATTTCAGCAGGTGCCTAATATCTGTTAATCTAGATGGGCAGAGGTTTTTGATCTGAATTTTGTATAAACCTTTCTCAAGAAAACCAAAAAAAATTACACTTATTTCAAGTCAAAGTCACCTTTTTGTCCTGAAGGGGTTTTGGGTTTAAGATGTTTGGAGTTTTTGTTGTTGTTTTTGGTGGTGGTGGTTGGTTGGTTGGTTGGTTTTATTGGTGTGGTTTTTTGGGGTTTTGTTTTGGTTTTTTTTTGGTTAGTTGATTAGTTGAGTTTGGAGTTATTGTTGGTTTGTTTTCCCCCACCTCACTCTTCCATGCTTTAAAATATGCAACAGAGAAAAGAGTAGTAACAGCTAAAACTTAATATGTTGTTACTCAGTACTGTTACGTTTTCCTGCTCTTCATGTTAAAATCATAAATCCCTTGAACATAAATAAAGTGAAGACTTTCAAATTTCATTTTCCTTCCTTTTTTTTTTTTGTTTTTCAGGACTATGGTAAAGTACAGCACTTGGCTCTTCATGCTTTCCATAACACAGAAGTGGAAGCGATGCAGGCAGAGAGCTGCTATCAGCTGGCAAGGTCTTTTCATGTCCAGGTAGAGCAGATTCTAAAAGACCCCTTTGAGCTCACACTTAAATCTGTGTTATAAAAGTTCATGCAAAGGTTGGCTTTAAAAACACTGACTGTTCTTCATTTAATTCCTTTTAATTAGGAAGATTATGATCAAGCTTTCCAGTATTATTACCAGGCCACTCAGTTTGCCTCATCTTCTTTCGTACTTCCATTTTTCGGATTGGGTCAAATGTACATTTATCGAGGGGACAAAGAGAATGCTTCACAATGCTTTGAAAAAGTTTTGAAAGCCTATCCTAACAATTATGAGACTATGAAAATCCTTGGATCTCTTTATGCAGCTTCAGAAGACCAGGAGAAACGGGATATTGCGAAGGTGAATTTTCCTTCTGCCAGCATTGTACGTTTATGTGCAAGACTAGAACTCAAAAATCAACTTGAAATTAGTGTTTCTTAAATTGAGTAAAACTTGGGATTAGTTAGCTGTAGATACAGGATATTGCATGTGGGCTGTCGTGAGGGATCCTCCTGTCTGTAAAGCTTCACAAATTCTGGATCAAGCTGAGACTATGCTGAGCTCTAGCTAAAATGTTTCCAGGAACTTAGAGGAACCCCAGCCTCATGCTTGTATTTGGTACTAAAAAAAGGGCAGAATTCTTCCCATACATGTTAAAATTCTATGAGGGTGATAAGTTAGCTTGTGATTTCCTGAAGACAGCAAATCAGCTGTTGATTTCCAGAAAACACTTGTCTTGGCTTATCCGGAAGGACAGTTACACTTTGCTTAAACAAAAGGTGTTTTAAATATAATGTTGGGTAAATAAAGGCAAGAAGTTTCACACATCGCTGCTTTAGCTTCTCATATTGGTGTAATAGTTTTTGTTTCTGAAACTTGAAGCAGGTGTTCTGTTCCACATGAAAATAGAATAGTAAACGAAGGAAGCTGATGCATATTTATTACTGTGCAGAAGTTTAGGATGTTTGCTTCTGACCTTCACACTGGTATATTATTCTAGTGTGAAAGTTAATGCCTTCACTCTTTCTTTAGATTTTTTTTTCCATTTTTTTTTTGAAATGGCTATGTCTTCCAAATAGCATCATTATTTTCTGCCGTTTTCCAGGGGCATTTAAAGAAAGTCACAGAACAATATCCTGATGACGTAGAGGCATGGATTGAGCTAGCCCAAATTCTAGAACAGACAGATATACAGGTATTATTAATACACATTGGTTAATTATATCTGTGCTTTTCATAAGAGAATTTAGAGCTCATTCTCTTCTTTCTTTCACCCACTTTCTGTTTCATTCCAAAGGGTGCTCTGTCTGCCTATGGAACAGCCACACGGATTCTGCAGGAGAAAGTGCAGGCTGATGTCCCTCCGGAGATACTGAATAATGTGGGTGCTCTGCATTTCAGGCTGGGAAACCTTGGAGAAGCAAAGGTATGCACTTACTCACTGTTTGAATTGAGTCTCTTGATCACACAGAGGGTTTTTTTTTTGAGGGTATTCTGGGTGCTTCATTCCTCTTTTCTTTCTGTACTTCAGAAATACTTTTTGGCATCGCTGGATCGTGCAAAAGCAGAGGCTGAGCATGATGAGCATTACTACAATGCCATCTCTGTGACAACATCCTACAACCTTGCCAGGCTCTATGAGGCCATGTGTGAATTTCATGAAGCGGAAAAGCTCTATAAAAATATTTTGAGAGAACATCCTAATTACGTTGATTGTAAGAAACATTTGGTATTTAAGTTCCACAGTTGTCCTTATGAATGCCAAAAGTCTTCAGTTTGACAGTGTCTTCTGCTCTCCTTATGTCTGTCTTCCCTTGTTTTCACTGTAGTTTTGGGGCTGACCTGTGGCATTTGCCCGATCTGCAGCACACATCATGCCCCAGCCTCATCTGTTGCCTTTTCCCTGCTTGTTTTCCATTGTTACCTGCTGATACCCTTCCCAAAGCTTGTGGAGGTAGAAGTGCTATTTAAAGTGCAGGGAGGATAATTAGACAACTGATGGATCCTTACTTCTTTGAGGTTTTTCAGTTGTCTTTAACTTAGGAAGCCAATTTAGCACATCTACAATACTTTAACTATTAGAAAGCTGCAGTTTCTGTGTGACCATTGCAGATGGAAGTTCCTCTTCATGTTGTATTTCTTCTTGTGACTAGAATATGAAAGGGGTCTTAATGTTTGCTGCCCTTAGCTGATCAAGAAAAAGATTGCTTTTGAAATTCATGCATGGACGGTATTTTCTTTGTTCAAGGTGATTGATTTTTTTTATCTTATTTTCGATTTTTGTTTTCAGGCTACTTGCGTTTGGGAGCTATGGCCAGGGATAAAGGGAATTTTTATGAGGCTTCTGATTGGTTTAAAGAAGCACTTCAAATAAATCAGGTTTGTAACTCTGTAAGACTTTTAAAGTGCTTGAAATAATAAGTTAACTTAAAATTTAATTTTCCTTCTTTTGTGTTTTAATTTTGTTTGTTCACAAAAACTAGGGCAAGAAGAGAGAACTGCCAGATCTGCTTTTGTGTGGTTTGTTTGGGGTTCTTTTTAATATGGAATTATATTTAAGAAGATTAACACTTAAAGGAAAAGTAACCTTGCAAAGGAAAAGAGTGCTTTTGTAACTTACAGTGAATTTTTCTTTAGGACCATCCAGATGCTTGGTCTCTGATTGGCAATCTTCATTTGGCTAAACAAGAGTGGGGTCCAGGACAAAAGAAATTTGAAAGAATATTGAAGCAGCCCTCCACACAAAATGATACTTATTCCATGCTGGCTCTTGGAAACGTCTGGTTGCAGACTCTCCATCAACCCACAAGAGACAGAGAAAAGGTACTTTAAAGGGTTTTGTTTAGTTGGTTTTTGTATGTTGTTAGCCTTTCTTGGCTAGAGCCTTTCTTGATGTCTGTTTGGCATTTTGCAGTTCATAAAACCTCTGGGCGGATCTTTTAATACCCCACTGTAGAAGTGACTGATGAACTAGGGCATTTCTTTCTGCAGGAGAAACGTCACCAAGACCGTGCATTAGCCATCTACAAGCAAGTCCTCCGAAATGACCCAAAGAATTTGTACGCTGCTAATGGCATAGGTGAATATTAGACTCTAGTTTTTTTTTCGAGGTGATCACATTCTTAGGTTTCATGCTTTAATATAGAACTGTTTTTCGGGGCCTGAGCACTGTAGAGTGGAGCCCAGGAAATGGCAGCAATGTCAGTTTTGGATGGGGCACTTGATTGAGGCAGTATTTAATTTTCTGTGGTAGGAGTGCACAGTGCATGATCCTGGAAGCTCACACTGTACATGTTCCTCTCCCCTCAGGAGCTGTCCTGGCACATAAAGGATATTTCCGTGAAGCTCGTGATGTTTTTGCCCAAGTGAGAGAGGCAACAGCAGATATCAGTGATGTGTGGCTGAATTTGGCACATATCTACGTAGAGCAGAAACAGTACATCAGTGCTGTGCAGATGGTAACATCCCCACAGTGAACTACATCATGTGTTGGCTTAGATGACTTCTAGATATTTCTCTGTTGTCAGGGCAGCCGAGAAAGTTTCTGAGCAGTATTTTAACAAATTCTGGGCCTATTACTAACAAGCTGTTGGCTGTCAAGTCTGGATTTAAAAACAATCTGCCAAATGTGGGTGAGGGGTAACAAAGTACCTACTAACTTTTTACCTTTTTTTTTTTTTGGTAGCAGGGTTAGAATTTTGGTTGTGGAATAAATTACTGCTTAGAGGGGTTTAAGTTAGTGTAATTACTGTTTATGATTTACATTCACATGTTTCCAAAGCAAGTAAATACAATTTGCTGCTGAGATTTTTTTTTAATAGCAACAATTCCTATTTTTGTTCTCATAAATGATCACATGAATAATCACCGCAGCTGTTTTAAAAGCTGACTGTGCCATAATTTCACTCACCACAGTTAGAATAACAAGGTAATTCATGTTGGAAGAAATCTGTTGAGGTCAGCTAATTTGACCTGTCCAAGCAAGTAAACTTTCAAGCGTCAGCCTATTCTGACTTAATTGATTCAATTAGTTGACTAAAAGCATACAAGTAAGCTTAAAAAGCTAGCATATGTTGAACAGGACAGAAGCTAGGAACAAACTTTTGTCATTTAAGATTGAGTCTATATTGAGGTTCAAAAATGCTTCATTCAGAGCTATTCTGCAGCTTTTTGTGATGCATAACAAAGAAATGTTACTGTGCCTTTCTTACGTGATCAGGAGCTCAGTAGTCACTGTTCTGCGGTGAACTATTGTTAGCAAGCTTTGGCAACACAATCACGTTCACTCTGTTGTGCTTGAATGGGCTCTGGTTTTTTTAAACTACTTTGTCTATTTTTTTGACAAAAAAAGTAATGAAAATGTAATTTTAGCAATTTTTTAAGCAGTGAATTACAGTGCAAAAGTGGGTATCACCAATCGATTTGGGAGAAAAAATATCTTACTCATTTGCTAATTTATTTAGGAAAAGTTTATTTACTCAAGGGTTTTATTGTTCCCTGGATTCTGCTATGCAGTCACAGTATGAAATACATGATATTGGACTCAAAGGGAGACAAATTGAATTTACTAGCCCATCTTACTGCAGCCACAATAATTATCCTACTGAGTTCTCTACCCTAAAGCAGACAAATCTGAGGCAGGTTTGAGCTAAACACAAAATCTCTGATGCTAAAGGTGAGTGAAAACTGGGTGCTCAAACACGATGTGATCCAAGACTAACAATCTCAGATGTTACAGTTCAGGGCATGTTTTGTACACTTGAGCTGGAAATAAAACTTAACTTTGTATTCCTTGCTATTTTGGAGACTTAGAGAGGGTGAATGACACCTTGAAAAAAAGAGTATGTCACACAGAAGGTGCTTGTTACTGAAAATGATAAGTTCGTTAGCTCTTTAAACCTTTAATTCTAGTTCTACAAAACTTATAGTAACGAGTCATCTTCTATACTTTAGAGAAACTAATATCCCTTGGCATGCCAAGTTCCTCAGCTGGGTGGACAGAATAAATTTGATGTTGAGTTATCTAGAAAGTTTGGATTTTTTTTTTAACAAATTACATCAGGTACATGGAATTACTATATTAGATGTATTTCAATTGGTAAAATATCTTGCATGAATAAAGAAAATAGATCTTTATTTCCCCCCCCACCCAACTGTGGAGAATATTTGAGTGGTCTTAAAACAAGTCACGTTGGTTGGGCTTCATTGCAGTAGAATGGTACTTAAAAAATATTCTTTTGTATTTAAGACCTACAGAGCCTTTTGGGCTGCTTCCAGTTTCTAGGAAAATCAGGCACTTGCTATGGAATAGGGGAGTGTTCTGGTTCGTGAACAGGAGGTATCCATGTAGCGTAACACACTGCTTAAAAAGACGAAAGGCATATTGGCAGTCATGCGTTTTAGGAATAGAAGCATTTGCTGGAATTAGCTAACCCAAGTAACAAACCACTGTCACCTCTTTGATTTTTTGGTTTTTTTTTTTTCATTTCAGTATGAAAACTGCCTCAGAAAGTTCTATAAGCATCAAAATACTGAAGTGTTGTTATATTTGGCCCGGGCACTGTTCAAATGTGGCAAATTACAGGAATGCAAACAAACTTTGCTAAAGGTATGGATATAGGACATCATGTATCACAGCATAAAATTACTTGTAGTTGATGTGTGTTTGTGTTTCTTTAAATTTCGTGGTCTGGGGTTGAAGTGATGTTGTTTATTCTCTGTATGTCATTTCTGTATCAGGTTGTGGCTTATCTTAAAAACATGCTTTTTTCCAGGCCAGGCATGTGGCTCCAAGTGATACAGTCCTCATGTTTAATGTGGCTTTAGTGCTACAACGACTTGCTACCTCTGTCCTGAAAGATGAAAAAAGCAATCTGAAGGAAGTGCTTAATGCTGTGAAAGAACTGGAGCTTGCCCACAGGTGAAGATCATTTATTTCAATTCATTATTATCTATTTTGTTGTCCCCTTACAGTATATTTGCAGTATTAGGTCCAAATCTGGTTAGAAGAGCAATCATCTCATACAAAGCACTGTGTAATTCTTGAGTTTCTAGCAGAAAACTGAAAGATTGGGCCTGACAAAACGGTGCGTTCAGACTTTTCTCCAGAGTCAGTTTTGTTTGACCAGGTGCCAGTATGTGTTTCTCAAAGGATTTTGTTATTGCAGTGACCAAGATGCTCTTCTTCCCAGGAATGCACAGTGGAAAAGATATTGACAATTACACTACAACTTGAATACCATTTTATGACTTCTTTCAAAGCAAACTATAAGGCTTAAAAGCAAATCTGTTTATCATACATAAGCGTAATTAATGACTGGTAGTCCCTTAAAATTAATTTCACCCTCCTTTTGGCAAAAAAAGCCTAACTACTGTCACAGCTTGAGAACCGAGCAGTTTCTTAAATGCATTTGAATTAATGTAGTTCTCTTAAAAAGAATAGTATAACATTTTGTGCAGACACCAGTGTGATTAATCTGATCCAGTCCTCACCATCCTTGAACAGAGCTTTCAACCATTTATTTTTCTCCTAGGTATTGCTGGTATGGCTGGTGCATGCTTTGTGCGTTCCCAGCTCTGCTGTTATGTTGAAGATACAAGTTCTAATATAAAATTAGTATAAGTTTGTTATTGTCTTGAAGTTACTTATTTTTACCTGTTAACTAAAATTTTTGGAAAATACTCTCTCATAGTCTAGACCTTGACCAAAGAACTATTTTATTCATATACACAAGAATTTGAGTCTAGCACAAAAGCACTTCATTTAAACGGGTCTAAGGGTATATGGGAAGAAATGGTGGCAATATTGATAGTTAAAAAGTAAATTTCATTTAAATCTGAGAAATTTTTCAAAGCACTGATCATCGTAGCTTTCTGATCTACTTGAAAGTTTTTTGTATTTACAAGGGCTTGTCCACTGTTCTGAAAGGATTTTTGAAAAACAAGTTTCCCTTCCTTCTCTTATGCTGAATTCAAGCATGTAATCTGTGACAGATAAGGAATCAGTTTATTGGGGTCAGCAGTGTACTTTCTGGTAGAAGCCAGAAAATGAAATCTTGGAAATCTCTTCTAGATTTTTCCTCTCCAGAGTGGTTTTAGAATGTTTTAAACTTGGAGAACTCTGAATGCACTTTTTAACTTGTTTTTAATGTTGATGTCACAGAGGAAATTTGTAAGATTTTCTCATCTGTTGAGTTTTACAGGTTTGTAATTCAGGAGGAAATGCTTTTGTTTTAAGGCAAAATTGCAATAAATATGTAAGTAATGCCGTATTTGCTTACTTTGGTTTCTTATTATTTCCTCCAGGTATTTCAGTTACTTGAGTAAAGTAGGCGATAAAATGAGATTTGATTTGGCACTTGCTGCTACAGAAGCCAGGTAAAAAAAAACCCCAACCCACAAACAAATCCTTCATTCAGATACTAAGTGGAATATTTTTGTCCTGCTTTTTCTATTAAAACTATATTCCAAAATTTCTACTGTCAGTTTGTTAGAACAGTAGGAATACAAGTGCAGGGTCACTCCCTACTACTGTTTTATTCTTTTCCTGTGTTTCACTTCTGCACATTCATGTGAGAAATACAAATACCATGTATCGGCCATCCTGTATTGTACACTTGAAATGGGTATCATTCAAGCACTTTTTGCAGGGGAGACAATTTTAATACTAAAAGAAATGTCATTTTAATATCAGCTAAGAGGGTGTTGAAAGCACCTTGCTCTAATGTTTCATGTGATGTGAATGCTTTATTTACCACTGTTGGGTTTTTTAAGCTAGAATTTTGCCCTACCCTTCTCATTAGATTTGCTAGGGTGTTGTGATTAAATACAAGTTGTTATTAACCATACTTCTGAAGCTGTCCAAATTAGTTGGCATGATTCCTTTATATTCGTGTGTGCGTTTCTTTATATGAATTGGCTAAATTTGAAGTGTGAAGCAACATGTTCTGAAATGATAAATTGCAAGATAAGTTAGCTTACTAGAAATGCTTTAATTTACTCCAAAATGTGCACTGCTCTTCTTTGTGCTCTTTCAAGTAGCTTTTTTTTTTTTTTCTTTATGGGGGACATGAGCACAGCGTTGTGATGCAGGCCCTTGGTAAAAGCGTTTCTTTCTGTGTTTACCACCTTGCCTTACCTGAGACCCTTGGATTTTGCAGACAATGCTCTGATTTGCTGAGCCAGGCCCAATATCACGTGGCTCGGGCACGCAAGCAGGATGAGGAAGAGAGGGAGCTGCGTGCGAAGCAGGAGCAGGAAAAAGAGCTGCTTCGTCAGAAACTACTGAAAGAACAGGTTTCATTTTGCTAAATTCTGTGTATTGCATTTTATAAATGGGCACAGGGACAATAGATATGCTCCTTTTGTTCTGGGAGTTTTTTCTTAGAGTAAGTGCTAGCAGAAAATACTACAGGTAACAGGTGATACTCTGTCTTCCTCATAGCCTGAGAAACAGATTTTTTAGTTGTATAATAAAATAAAATAGATGTGCCAGAAGTTTTCCCATCAGACTTTTACCTATTCTGCCATGGGCTTACAGAAAAATTTCTGTTGTGACACAGACCATCAATAAGCAACTTTCCAGTCTCCTGACAGCAAATAATTTCTGTGCCTACTGTTGTAATCACTGTAATGCTGCAAATACAATGGTAACGGTTGGCTTCCCTGATGTTTCAGGAAGAGAAGCGCCTGAGAGAAAAAGAAGAGCAGAAGAAACTTTTGGAACAAAGAGCTCAATATGTGGAGAAGACCAAGAATATTCTGATGTTCACTGGTGAAGTAGAAGGATCAAAGGAGAAAAAACGTGGTGGCGGTGGAGGCAGGGTCGGNTTTTTTCTTTCAAACCTCCTTAATTTTCCCCCTTTGATACACGGTCTCTAGCAGGAGCAGAGGTTTTTAATTTCAAGCTCCTAGGCTCCACTGAGTAGAATTGCACAGGTTTAATACTAAAATGTCAGAATTGGGAACTAATACTTAAAAATTCTGAGCATGGTGGCATCACTAAAATCTTTTCAATTCAATTGTTAAAATAACAGAAGATTATCTTACTATCTGCCGATTTGGAATCAGTTCCTAAATGATATCCATCTTGTGCCAACGTTTCCATAGTCTCTAGCAGGCCTGTATTTTTGTCTCTGCCAAAACATATTCAGATAGATTTCTGTTTTGACATGTTTTGTGGTAGCTTTCTAACTGGGAGATGAATAATAGGTTGGGTTATCTGTGTTTCTTCCAGCGTTCCAAAAAAGGAACAGGGGAGTTTGATGAGTTTGTCAATGATGACAGTGATGAAGATCTGCCCATCTCTAGAAAGAAAAAAAAGAGGAAGGGCAGTGGCAGTGAACAAGATGGGGAAGAAGAGGAGGGTGAGAGAAAGAAGAAGAAGAGGAGGAGGTAGCTGATACTTTATTTAATTATAAACTAATATTAATTTGATATTAGACTTCCCTGAGAAATAGTAGGGCTTTAACGTAAATTCTCGGCGGTCTTTTGTAACAGTTTAAAAATGAACTCTTTCCAAGAGGTCACATGATTATTTTTTACTTACGCACACACATTATAAGACTTAACGACTCTGCAAAAGAAGTAGGAGTAACACTTGATGAAGTGGACATTTCTTGAGACTGGTATTTTTGTATGTTGTAAGGGTTTTTTGCCATATTATGCTTTATGCCTTATAAGATGTGCTTCTGTTTAAGACCCCAGAAGGCAGAAGAGGGGAGTGATGATGAAGAACACGAAAATGGTCCACGACCTAAAAAACGACGTCCACCCAAGGCAGAGAAGAAGAAGACTGTAAGTTAAACCCTGAATAACTGCATCACTTTCTAAATATGCATTTGGAGTTTAGCATTAGCCTGGTCAAGAGAGATTTATTAGTATTGAAAATTACATCAAAACCTCTTGAAGTCAGCTGGCCCTGGAGCTTACTTCTATCCTCTTCCCTTATTGCTATTGCTACTTCAGGCATGAAAAGGGTATTTCCAAAGCCATCTAGAATTAAATGATAGTAAATGGAAATTTTTTTAAAAGCATGTCTGGTTTTCTGAATGTGTTTCTCCATTTGGGCCCTGTGCCACATGAGCAAGCAGCCCTTTGTTTTCCCCCTGTACAGCCCAAGCCAGAACGTCTGCCTCCTTCAATGAAAGGAAAGATCAAATCAAAAGCCATCATTTCATCAAGTGATGATTCTTCTGATGAGGACAAACTCAAAATTGCTGATGATGGGTAAGAACCTTAATTAACTTTGTAAGAACTTAAAGTTTCAAGACGTGCCTTCTAGGGAAAATGCAGTGTTAATGAGAAGACACAAAAATAACGAGAAGTCTTTCATTGTACTCCAGCATCCCTTCCCAGTGCAAACTAATTCCTCTAATTCTTCTGACATTGACATTACTCAGATTCCGGTGTCCTGCTTTATGTAAAAGCTAAGGGGAGCACCTCTTAATACCTTTTTCCCTCTGCTGTTCCCTACAGTCACGCTAGAAATAGCAACAGTGATTCCGACGACGGGGAGCAGCAGCATAGCAAGCGCATTGTTTCTGATAGCGATTCTGATACCAGGAACAAGTCTGGCAGCGAGGCAGGCAGTCCCAGGAGGTCCAGTGCCCGTGCGTCCGAGGAGGAGTCCGACAGCGACAGATCGCCGAGGAAGCGGCGGCGCTCCGAGTCGGAGCAGTCTGACAACGAGTCCGTGCAGTCGGGGAGGAGCTGCGGCTCCGGTGGCTCCGAGAACGAATCGCGCCCGGCCTCGCGCAGCGCCGAGTCTGACAGAGACTCCGAGAGAGGCTCTGACCACGAGGGCTCTGCCAGAGCATCCGTGAACGAGTCTGAGCCAGAGGCATCCAATGAGGAGGGCTCTGAAGGGGGCTCAGATGACAGTGATTAGAGTGGAATTGCAGACCATCTTTTAAGAAGTTCATGTAAATATATTTACTTATAGGGGAAATAGAATTTTTATATTTGAAAACTGTGATTTAAAGAACCTCAATGTTTTAGTAAACTGTTGTGAGACCTTCTTGTGATTCTTTCTGTTAGTCACTAATGAATGTTTCTGTAAGTTGGCTTATGGTGTATATTTAATTTGAAACCACTGTAGGTGCACAGAATCTGTCCTGTAGTCAGCACGCCGAGGAAGGAATGCATGTACAAACTATGGAACATAAAATCTCCTTAGGTGATTCAGTGTGACTAAAACTGTTCTGTGATTATACATGCATAGATGGATCTTAAAATCCTAGCAAAAGGGACAAAGAGCTGTGTATGTATCTTTTTCCTTACTCAGAGTAAAGGTCAGTAGGGAGGTTTTTTCTTACTTTCTATTAAAGAATAAATGTGCCACGATGCAACTCTTTTATGTTTTCAAGAGTTTGTTCTTCTGCTTGTGTTTTTGTGTTAAATCAGTTGAAAAGATGCAGATCTTAGAAAAATTTTATAAGCTAGTGATGCAGATGTAGATGAAATATTTAAATTGGCTGGTATGGACATTTGAAAGAGCGCTGTATTACTTGAGAGACATAAAGTTGCAAGTGTCACAATAAAATGTTCTTGCTTATTTGCTTGAAGTGATTTATTTTGCCCCTTAGAAGGTATAAGCAGAAAACCTGAAAATGTGAAATTTGACAATGGAATCTCTTTTGAGGAAGTGGTCTTAACCGTATTTTAAATATATGGCCTCTTGGAACTAAGTCCTTGTGCATAATGTGGTCAGGAATAGCAATGAAGAATTGTGGTGCTGTAGACTAAATCTGATGTCTCTCTGTGATTTTGTAAAAAATCAGTATTTTGTACCAGTCCAGGTAAATCCTTTTCTTTCTTTCTTTCATTGGTCGTCAAGTCCTCTGTCAGGCATTTATGTAGGTGTGGATAGGGTATTACTACCAGTTTTAATAGACTGTGTAGCCTAAACTGTATTGCTTTTATGGAGGTCTGGATTGTCACTACTGGTAGTTTGCTTGAAGCACTAACTGAAAGTGAAGTTTCCCATGCTGCTATTTCTGGTTTGCTGTGAGCATGAGCTGTTCTTGTTGGGGATGGGTTTTTTCACGTGTTTATGGACTGTTGGTAACCATAGCAGACAGCAGTATGCAGAACACTCGAGATGTCTCTCTCTGTGGTTCAGTTTGGTATCAAGTTTCTATCCATGGTCTTACATAAAACTTACATGTTTGGTAGCATCAGAGTAGAAGAAAAACTCTCATGTTCGCTAGGTCAGAGCAAAGCTGAATCATGACCCAGAACCATGAAGAAGTAGTGGATAGCTGAGGTGGGTGTGCTTGATGTCACATGGCTTGCTTTTTTGAGGCTGTGGAGGAGCGTGAGGAAATAGGTGCAACTTAGGAAAACTAATCCATGCAAGGCGAAATAAATGGAGCATGGACAGCAGTGGCAGGTGTGAGAGTTGCCAGCCCTTAACAATAGGAAGGAAAAATATGTACAACACTTACTATGGGATCTTTAGAAACTTTTTTCTGCCTCAGATACATCTCTGTTGTCACAGCTTTCTCTATTATAGTACTGATTCTGTCTCCCTTTTGAAAAGTCTGAAGGTCTTGTTTGATGTTGTACAGAAAATGTATTTTGTGTAGAGTCCAGTTAGCTCTGGATGAAGTGCTGAGTGGGTCTTCAGACGTAACATCCTGTTTGAGAGAAATGCTTTCAGTAAGTGTAAAATAATAGTAGTTTTCATAAATCCCTTGTGTGAGAGGTATTTTTTGTGCTTTCCACTGAAAGGAGGTGTGTAAGGAGAGGTTATGACTTAATACAGCTTGAACTGTGTGATGTACAAGAGGCAAATCAACAGGGACAGAAGGGACAAGAGATGCTTTTGCTTCACTATTCCTCTGCTTTTATGGAGCAAAAGTGGAATCAAAAACTCACCAGAAAACAGAGGTCAGATTTTCTTTTTTCTTCCCTTCAAAGAGGAGAGTTAATGGGATTTCCTTTTTCTTCCCTTTGAAGAGGAGAGTTGATAAGAGGAGGTTAATGCTGTAATTGGAGAGAAAGCTGTGTTTTAGCTTAATTCGTATTTTCTGATGCTTGTTTTTTGAAAGTGCCATGAATAACATTGCCGTAATTCTCTCTTGGCAGCATTCCTTGCCTTCTGAAGTAGGTTGGCTTGCAGCTATTAAATTCCTTTCTTTTTAGCAGTAATCTATTCCTGGATAAAATACAGCAAGTTAGAAGTGTAACACTGCCTTGCTAGGGAAGTGTTTTCATTCCTAGTTTCTGGTTGGCATCCACAGTTGTGTGATGTGGATTGCATCCATTCAATCCACAGTTCCATGACTGTAGGAAGTGTTTCCTGTTGAGCTCTGTTGCAGCTTAGCACTTTGCTCTCCTCACATGTGAGCAGCATATCTTCTCCAGAGTACAGCAGGAAAGGGTCATGTAGAATTTGCTGTTAGCAAGCAGTCAATTTTTATAAAAATAAAATTACCTCATTCCTGAAATTTATAGATGTGGCCTTTCACAGAACATTTCAAATGTAA
>VKON01000117.1:13104-37240 GCA_009741485.1 Malurus cyaneus samueli | reverse complement strand
AAGAGGGCCGAGTTTGTTGGGGTGTGTGTTTAGTTTTTTGGTTTTTTTAATCCACCTACTTAATTTTCTCTTTCAGAAGCTTTTCCACATCACTACTTGGTGGGAAGAAGGAGCTGTGACTGCTGAATAACAAAGCATCTGTGTGTGAATTGATCATTCTCTTTGTAAATGTCCACTTCTGCTAATTTAACTCTGGAAAGCACAGTACTCTGTCCACACAAGAAGCAAGGAATATATCTGGGAATGTGCTGCCAAGGAAGGGTTTGGACAGGCAAGACCTAGGGTAGGAGCACAACAGCTACAATTATATCAGTTCTTTCTTATAGAAAGTGCCACTTTCTGGGAACTAGTTGCTTTCCACATTAAATATTTCACTGCTTAGAGCAGTGTTTGTTGTAGCAGTTTTAAACTTACATTGGGGGTTAATTAGTGCTGTTGACTTAATCTCCTATTAAGACTAGCAGGCTTTCTGGAACAACTTTGCTCCCTACTTTTTCCTCCCTTCTTTATCTTGCAGTTTCTTTGCTCTTAACGATGTAGAGCTGTGATGGCCCCCTTGTTCATTGTGGTTACCTTGCAGTCAATAAATCAGGAGTGCACAAGTTTCCTGGGAAAATTCCTACAGCTGGAG
Source organism: Malurus cyaneus samueli (assembly GCA_009741485.1). Lineage (NCBI taxonomy): Eukaryota > Metazoa > Chordata > Aves > Passeriformes > Maluridae > Malurus > Malurus cyaneus. The sequence goes on along the minus strand of VKON01000117.1, from coordinate 36,609 downwards.
CAGCAGTCAGCAAGGACAAATTCAGTATTAATAGGAGTAACAAAACAAGTTGGCAAAATGGATGTGAAAAAGGGTATGTGCTGAATGCTTGTCATTCTCAGAGCCAGTAGTGCTTGCTCCTAATAAAAGTGGTTTTTATTTGGCTAAACACTAATTGCTCTACAGAAGAGGATTTGGAGACAGGATCTAAGGGAACATTGAATATGGGAATACTTAGGAGGGAAATTCAAAGTAAGTCTGCTGAAAATGTGTAGTATTTCCTTCCTGTCTGTGAATTTTGGTCCACATCCACTCAAGCTTTGTACATTTATACTGGAAATACTTGGAACTCTAGGATTTTTTAGTCTTGGCTGCACCTATAGAAGGTACAGTTGTGTGGTCATGCAGCTTTAATGTCTTTTTTATCTTTGGTTTGTAACTGTTGGAGAGATGTACAATGCTCATCATAGCTAGGTTGTTAAGTGCCTCTAGGTCCTTTTTCTCCTCTTTTTAATTCTTCCTATGCCCTGAGGCAAAAAGTTCTTTCTCTGCAGCCTCCAGAGAAAGGCCTGGTGAAGTATTTGGGACTGGTGAGGTATTTGGCCTGCAAAGTGTGTCATATTGGCACTCTTGATCGAGTTTACCTTTCTCTTACAGCTCCATTGGAAATGATAAGTGCAAAAGAGTTACAACTGCTGCTTCTAAATATGTGTCATCCTTATCCTCCATGCATCCCTCTGTCTCCCTGTTTGGAGATGCTCCCCGCATTGCTGTGGTGCGGCCTGAGCTCCAGAAATGCTGTTTGGCTCAACAGAATACAGGAGTTTCATACCTTCCCACCCAGCCTTTGCTGATTAAAATACAAATAGCCAACATTTCTTCTTTAGCTGAAGAAATAGGGTTTTTTTTGGCACTTGAGAGTGTTAGTGCAGTAATTTCAGGAGTGTCTTCTGTTGCCTCGAAAGGCTCCAAGCAACACTCTGGCTCTTTAAATGTTTTTGGATCCTTCATGCACATGAATCTGCTCTCTTGCTTCTCTTTAAGGCTGTGCAAATCCCATATGCTGATTGCAATAGCTAAAGCATTGTGGGACACATTGAGGAATATCTAAAATATTTTTGGGCACTCTGAGAAATATTGTGGGTCCACTTTGGTTTTTAGGGCCTCCTGTCACAGGTGCAGTTGAGTTGGTTGCACAATCTATCTTCAGTGATGTACAGGTCTCAGCAGAATGTTCCAGACTGTTTTTGCTAATTGAGAAGTGACTTTCTGATTTAGGACACAGAGGCTGTAGTGGAGAACTCATCTTTGCTGGCTGCTCATTCAATAGGACAGAGGAGGTTGTCATTTGAGAAGAATCTGGTGCAATGCTGTATTCCCTCTGTCTGGTTCCACAGAGGACCAGAAAATCTATTAGAGAAATCTGCTTTTGGAGTCTTCTCACCTTTGCACCTGAAGGTTCTCACTGTATAGACAGTGCTGAACCAGCAGACTCCTTTAAGCAGAGCTGGTACTGATTAATACTAATAAATACCACTCTTGCTTTGAGCTGGTGAATGTTAATTATCAGTTTTGAAGATGCCTCAGAGAACATGAAGCATCTCTTCATCCATCTCCACTCTTTAAAGACAGGTAACAGCTTTGTTCCAGCTTCCAATAGAGTTTGAACTGCGCTAAACTGTCTGTATCTGTTATGCTGTACTAATTATTCCAGTACATGTTCCATTCTCATGGGAATCTGCCTAACCAAAAGGTAACATTCCTTTTTCTTGTGGGAAGCTGTCCCAGACCAGCTGTAGAGGAAGAATTATTAGAGGAAGCAGCTATTTACTAATACTAAAAAGGAGAGAGGAATTAGATCTCGTTTGGGTTTGCAGGAACAAAGCATGTTCATGCACAAATTCAAATTGGTGATGTTAGTCAAAATGTTCATACAGACAATTTCCTCTCATCTTCATGTAGCTGTTTAATTTTGTGGCCACTGCATCAGGGGAATTGGCATGGACTGCAGGATCCTGAGCCCATAACTCTTGCAGTATTCCTCATTTCCTTCTGCAGTCTGGGCTGCTCAAGATTTGTCCAGGCACTAGCCAAGTTTTGGCTATGAGGTGATGAGGTGTTGCCATATATTACTGGAAGGGGCAAGGAAGGCAAGGAAAAGCAATGATGTCTCAGATCAGTGCTTAAATATATTTTATTTATAGTCTTGATCGTTAATTACTTGGGTCTCTGTATTTCCATCATGGATCTTCTTTGTCGGTTTGCTTTTGCTCTGCACTTGTTCTGTAATTAATGCCCCAAGAGACACTCGCCTTGCCCAAGAGTGTTTCAATTTCTGCTGCCTTTAAACAGTGCAGGGAGAGGTTTTTTTTTCAATGCATATGCAAGAACTGTTGATCTATCCAACTGTAAAACTGGAGAGTTACTGGAAACTGTAACAGTAAAATCAAGTGAAATATACATTACAAATAGAAACAATGTAACATAAAATATACAGGGATCTAAATGGATTCATGCAGTCCTGTGCTGTGATCCTGGAAGAACCCAGGACTCTCCTCAGCTGACTGCAGTGCAAGCTCTACACAAGTGCGAGGTTGGTGGTATCTATAATTACATAGGAATGATTCTCAGTGAAAAAAACCTGCAAGTTTGAAATTGTTCTCCATCCTGGCCTAAACTGTTTCCACTTGTACCTCAGCAGAATGCCCTGTTGCTGTATTCCAGCTGAAGTGATATTGTATTTCTTAGGGTTTTCATTATTTTTGTCTTCTTTGATGTTGCTTTTAAGAAATGTGTAAGAAAACATGGTAGGCAAGGGAGCAGGTGAAGATGTGGGATCCAGACTGTACATCAGGACTGAATTTCATGTAGCATATTCTGACACTGGTGTGTTCAGGAGCAATCAGTCTTTTGTATCCCTTTCAGCTTGTGGGACTTAAATAGAATTGAAGCTGCTTTGGGGCAGGATGATTTCTTACTGAGCTCTACCGAATTTTTGTCTGATCTGCAAGGTCTTTGGAGCATAAATTGTACCTTGATTTGAAAAAAAGCAGAAACATTGCTTGAATAGTAATAGAACCACAGGCTCTTTCTCCTTCTTTGCAATACGAAGTCTAGTGGAAAAGATCTGGGTTTGGTTTTGAATGGTTTAATTTAAATCAAGAAGACTATAAACACATAATTTTGCTATTAGAAAGGTTGAAGTGCTGGCCAAGAGTATAACTTGCAAACAAATTAGGGCCAGAATTGTCTTACAGAATTAAACCTTTATTACTAAAAGCTGACGTCCTTGTTGATCTCCATATTGACGAGCTGGGGTTTGGCCAGGCATGCCTTGATTCAGTTCCTGTCCAAATTAAACTGCCATGAATCTGCTTTGCTTTTGCAGAGTACTTTTTGTAGGCAATTAATCAATATCTCCTGGAGAGCTTCAGCAGAGGCTGTGGTTTAGTTGCTCAATCACTAAGGTTGCCAAATAATCACATGCATTTGCTTTGTTTGGGAAAACTTCCTGTGATGATTTATTTAAAAAAACAAACCCAACACAACCACACACCAATCATTGGGAGTGGGAGTGGGGGGTGGGTGTGGGATGAAGAACCAAAAAGCCGTGACAAACGCTCTCAAAATCCACATGTTAATGTGGATTGTCTGGAAATGCTTCACTGGACAAACCTGCAGGCTCACAGATGTCACAGTCAGATAATCAGAACTGCTTTAGGTGCAGTCCAGTGATGTATCTCCCTACACTTATGGTCCTATCCTAATATTTAGCATCTTGCCTCCTGCCTTCCACTTTGGTTTAGTTTAATGCCCAGTTGTGATGGTGTTTGCTGTGAACTCCCTGCTCGATTGTCTCAACTGTAATTTGCTACAAATGCTGACATCACTTCTCTTAATAGCTGAAAGGATGCATTTCTGTGATCTCTTTTCAAGCATCAGTAAATCTGACACGACTAAAAGGAGCCAGTGTTACAACTTTGGGATACAGGAGGAAAGCTACAGCAGGGCTGGTTATTCCATAACCAATAATTTCTTTTCCTGAAGCAGAAATCCTTCTGATTTGCATGTCTCTGATGGAGATGGCCATTTAGATCAACACATGGAATATAATTTTTTGTGGATGGTCTAAGTGGCTCATGGAGCCAGAAAACAAAGTCAATTTAAAATTCAACACTGTGAGCAGAATTCAGCTGAGGCTGTGGGCAGAGAAGGGCAGTGGAAGCCATGTCCTGGTTGCGCTTCTTCCCTTCCTGTGAACTGCTGTGCCATGACAGGCAAAGAGTGCTGCTTTAGCCCCTGGTAGAAAATATGCTAAATCCACACCTAATCTGGGGAATAATGTTTAGAAAGTTGTTATTTGGTGGTTTTTAAAGAAATTTTTATTCTTTTACAGAAGCAGTAACAGTAATCTGACAACTAAAATGCTACTCTGTAACTTCAGATTGACCTATGAAGTTGAGAGTGTAAAAGGGAATGGTCTTGTCACTTCATTGAATGGAATTACAGCCATGATTAGTGTCAAGTGGAAAAGGATTATTTTGAAAGTGAGCTGGGGCTGTACAGCATAATGGAGAGTTATCTTTTGAGAACAGTCATGTAGCACATGAAAAGGATCAGTTTAAAATCAGCTGAGAGAATCAGGGGAGGACAAAGCTAAATTTAAAGCAAACCAAGATTCTTAAATAATAAATCTAGTGAATTTTGTCAGATTGCAGGACCTCTTTACCTACTGTCTGCTTCACAGTGGTTATTTTTTATTAATGCTGTTGTCCCTGAGCAGCAGGGCATCAATTTCTGTATTCAGTATTGCTACCTTGTTAGATTCTGATTCTTGTTTTACCTGCTGCTTTCTCTAAGCCTCACCTGCAACAACCATGAGAATTAACACTTCTCAGTGTTTTGGGGTTTTTTTGTTTTGTTTTATTGTCTTTGGTTGTTTGTTTTGTTTTTGTTTTGTTTTGTTTTGTTTGGCTGTTTGTTGTTTTAAGTGTTCAGCCTTTGTGGCTGCAGTGAAAAGTCTGGATGTCTGAAGAGAAGTGCCCCAGGGATACAAAACTGGAAAAGCAAGGAAGAACAAACAGAATTTACTATGTGTCAAGATTTCTAATTCAAACATTATGGTTTCAGGTTTTGGTGGACTCATCTCACATCCTCGAATGATTAGGGCGGAAAATGAGGGTAGCACATGTACAGGGTGATGTGTGGAGAAGCATGTGTGTGCTTATTTTCCTTTGTGGTGGTTCTACATTTCATAGTAACGGTCTCCCCTGGACTCAGAGCTGCCTCAGCAACTCAGGGCTGCAGCAGCTGAAGAGGCTGAAGGGAAGTGAGGAACTGACACCCTTGAACAGGGCAAAGAAGAGAAGGGGAAGAAATGTGGGTTAGAGATGCAGAAATGCAGTGTTTTGGAGAAACTTCTAGAGTCTCCTGAAGCAGAAAGATCAAGAGGGAAAAAACAAAAAGACAAAATAAATCTGTATATAATTATTAGTAATTTTATAAAATAAGCATTTGAAAGGTAGTATTAAAAAATAATAATTTCAGAGATCTTGAGAAACATTGTGCTCAAGATTTTCATTATGTGTGTTGCTGGTTTTGTTTTTTCCCATACAGCTGTATTTCCTGCTTTAGATCCTATAGGTCACCTATCTAAATTTGAAATTCTAATTAAATGCATTACTGTAAGTGCTGTGTAGAGAAAATTCCCATGTTGATTTCCAAATTTCTTTCCCAATGATGAATCAATAGTGCCATTAAAAAAAAAAAAATTAGGCCAGATCAATCACATTCTTAAATTTTCCTCTAGCAACAATGGCAGGTTTTGGTTCAGTGTTATAGGGCCAGGTGGTTTAGGAATTTTATTTATCTTCAGACATCTAAAAATTAGCAGTCTAGACACCTTATAGAGAGAGAGCCATGGCCTGGCATCCCCAGAGGGCAAATCATTCCATCCCAAGGTAATTATAAGAGGTAGGTGGAATGAGTCACTGTGAGGAACCTGTTCCTGGCTGTTGCCCCAGGAGTGTATGGATGTCTAGACACCGAGTATTTGGGTAGGTAAGTAAGAGGAATCCCACCCAGCACCACAGGGGCTCAGATTTTGTTTTCTTTATTGTTCACTTGAATTAGTTTCCAATTTAGATGTAATATTCCCCTCTCTCTCCTCCCTAGACCGATCCAGTAGGATCAAGTTTACATGAACCTTTATCACACTGAGGAACTGAAAGGGAGATTTCTGAGAGCAGGTGTGAATACAGCTGCCGTCCATCTACCAGCTCCCTTCTTAGGAGATTTTTTTGTTACATTTAGGATTTTTTTTTGGCCCAAATTGTACTTTAGGTCTGCTATTCCAGCAAATGCCAACAGCAAGCTTTGTTCACAGTGTCAGCTAAACTAAGGATTACTTCTTGTGGAGCTATGAAAATGCCTAGCAAACCGCATGTGGGAACTGGGGGCTGCTGGAGGTGCTGGGGTGAGTACACAGCCAGTGCAGTGTTTATGGTGTTGCAGTGCAGGGAGACTCTTCCTCTGGCGTTCCAATACCTGCTCCAGGTTCTGTAGGAGGCCCATTTCCATCTTTCTAGGGTTTAGTGTTTCATTTCTCAACTGCTGGTTGTGGGTTTTACTCTACAGCTAACAGGTGTTGTACCAGGACTCAGCTCAATCTATACTATGTTTTATGTTCCTTATTTAAATGTGAAATCCATACCGCATATGATGTCAAAAATAACAGGATTAGCTGCTTTTATATTGTCTGATCCAAGGAGCAGCCTGTTTCTAAAACAAGAGAGGAAGGAAGCATTTGAATCAATTACATTTCCCCTTACAAACCAGTTTATGTGTGTAGAGTCTTTGAGGAGATTGTGTAAAACATTAAATTATTTCTGAATTGAGTTCTCCTGTCCTTCATGAAGATTACTGTGGAATTTGGCAAGAATTCCACAAGGATTGCTGATAGAATGGCATGTTCTATATTTATAACTGATGTCTTTTAACAGAGCCATTCCAGCTCCTCCCTGCACTGCTACAATCAGTGCTCTCTCACTGACTTCAGGAGGCTCTGCAGGTTTCACCTGTTGCAGGTAGGTTTGTGCTGGTGTTTTACTGCATTATGGTCTCTACCTGCATTGTAAATCCACTGAGATATTTATCTAATGGATTTACGAAGGGTCTTTCATCACAGCTAAATACTTCATGGTCTTGCAAATCAAATTACATCAATTCTATAGATGGAAAGCTGTGGGAAATTGGAGGTCACCATGGAAACATTCACTGGAGCAGGAAATGGAACTGCTGTGTTGATCAAGTGAGTAATCAGTTATGTACAGCCTGAAAGGAGTGCAGTGCACCTACCCTGCCTTTCATTGCTGTGTTGTGCTGGGCCTCGTCCCAGCAGCCTGGCTTTAAAAATGTTCTTTGTGTGCAGCTGAGAGAGCCCTGCTCTTCCCAGCTTGGCTCATGGGGCTGTTTGAGGATAACAGGGCAGCTGAACCCCAGGCCAGTTCCTGTTTTGTTGTCACTATTGGGAAGGGGGATTAAGACTAATGCTTCTACTGTTGCTCAGAAATAATAACTCAGCAAGCAACTCAGCTTAAAATAATGGAGTAACTGAATGGCATTGCTGCAAGAGGAACAAAAGGAACAAAAATTAATGGGGATATCCATTACATGTATGTGTGTATAAATGTACATACAGAAAATCCCAAGGCTTTAATCCTTCCCCTACTTTATGCCTCTGAGAAGGAACACAGAGCTGGTGCCTTGTTTGTTACTCTGCAGTGGAAACAGCTGTCTCTGAAATCTGAAAGAATGTGCAATCATTTCCTAAAGGGTTACACAAAATCCCTAAAGAAATGCAGACCAAGCCTTCACCTGTCTTTCAGTTTTAAGTCTACGTACTTCTACTTCTCAAATTTCACTTTATCCTACTAAACAGGGAAGCATCCGTTTTCTGACAGAACAAACTATAAACTCTTGCACACACTTTTTCAAACCAGTTAAAAGTCCCTCTTCCTTTCACAAACTACAGTGTTTTTGCATAGCTTCTTAGATAATAAAATTCTGGGAATGCTTCACCCATCAGATCCTTCAGGCGCTTCCACTGCTAACATAAACAAAAACTAAATGCAAGATTGACGTAGTTCTAAACTGCAAAATATTTGAAGATAAAAATCCCCCTCAGCTGGCTGCTTTTCTCACTCCAGCCATGTATCCATGCCAAGTGTAACTGTTGCCATGGCTGCTTTGTCAAGTCATTAAAAATAACAGTTCACTGGCCTCCAACTACCCTCCCTTAAAGGAAAGGGATGTGGGCTCCCTAAATCAAATCCAGACAAGCTTGTGTCCCTGTACAGCACCAATGAAAAGCCACATTATTCAAGAAACTCCTACCTAAAGAGTCTTATTTTGTCCCTGACCCTCAGAGGAGAAAGCCTGAATCTGTTTGAGAAAATTCTTGGTCGTTTAGAAGTAATGCTTGTTCTGGAATCCCGGGATAGGAGTAGATCCAGGGAGATACTTTACCTGGCTTGTGTCTCACTGAATAACAGACTGAGCTTTTTCTGAAGTAACGGCAAGCCTTTTGGGGCTTATCTTGTGATGGATGTGGGACTACCTTGCCAGAAAAAAACCTCAAAGCCGTATTGATACAGTCTCCTTTAAATTACTGTTCCACTCTCGTGTCTGCAACTGTAGCTGTGCAACTTTTCCCTTTCCTTTTTACAGAGCACAGCTCACAGCTCAGCTGCCCTTTCTGTCTGGCTTTTGAGATAGAATGTATGGATATACAACTGTTCCTGTCTATAGCTGTGCCTACAGGATCTTGGCCCCTGTACGGAGCTGTATCTGCCTGCTGGGCAAAGGACTTGCCTTGTGCTCTGGTTATCTGGCCAACATCGCTTGAGGTAAAAAGGAGCACTGATAAATTCACAAGAGATGGTAATTTATGTGAGGGGCGGGGAAAAGCATCACACCAGTGTATCTGATGACTGAATAGCTTTGTGTGATACTGGCCCATTCTGCCATCAGGCTTGGTCACACTCGTCATTGCCCATATTCACTCAAATCATTCTGTGTAGGAGATGCACCAGTTGTTTATCAGCTTCAAGGTATCAACCTCCTCCCAAATTTACTCCAGGCTGGGGGAATCCTTGTGACATCAGCGGTGCCACACAGCCCAAGACCCTGCACATGCAACGCCCCAGGGCGCGGCTGGAGCTGAGCTGCACTTGAAGCAAACACTGCAGCACCCAGTTACTGACTGGAGGCTTCTCAGGTACCTGGAAGCTCAAGCTTCAACGGTGCTGCACCCCCTGATTCCCTGGGAATTCATGTCTGAGAATAAGCATGAATTAGCAATAGACTTTTAAAAATCAGTCTCTGCAGCTGCTTGCCTGGATTGCAACACAAGCTCCCATTATTTGCCGTTCAGATGAGTTTTAAATTTTTGCAATTCAGGAGTGTGAAGTGATCAAATTTTTTGGATTTGCTCGCTGCTCTGGGGAAAGAACCCTCCAAGTGCACATCGCATTCAGAGGGAAGCAAAAAAAAGCAGGTCAAGTAAGTCAAAAACTTTGTTCTAGACCCACCCTCCTCCTTTTCCATACACCATAATTTCCTGCACTGTTCCCCAAGAACCATAACTGCACAAGTCATGAAGATGTTTTGACTTTTAGGGATTGGTCAGGTGATTTGGAACACCCCACCCAGAGGAGAAGCTGAAGGTGGGGTCATGGAGCCTGTGTAAGACTCTTCTGCAAGAGAGCTGGAAAGGCACTTCTCAGGAGGGCAGGTCTTGACAGAAGGGGGAATGGCTTCAAGCTGAGTTTAGGTGAGCTAAAAGGAAGGAATTCTTTACCACGGTGGTAGACCTCGAACAGGTTTTTCAGAGAACCTGTGGATTCCCCATCCCTGGGAGTGTTCAAAGCCACGTTCAATCTAACTCTGAGCAAGCTGAGCTAATGGGAGGGGTCCCTGCCCATCACAGAGGGGTTAGAACCAGATGACCTTTTCCAGGATTCAGCAATCAGAACACATTCCTGGAACTCTCAGATTTCATACTTAAGCATCACTGCAGCTTGAACAGGAGATGGTGTTCTCTGTTCAAAGCCATGACAAGGCACCAGGTGTCCAACTGTGATATGCTCTAGAAGCAGGTGAGAATTCACCAGCGCCAGGTCCTTTTCAAAAACTAACCCCCACCTTACAGGGTGGGGACTCCTGAATGGGAAATGCAACCTCATTCAGGATTTCAGAAGAAAAATTGAGTTGGTGTAAGGGGCAGGAAATATGTGTAACACAGTTTTTCCAATACTCTGGCAGTATAGTTATACCTAACATTTAACAAAATAAATTATTAATAAAAGCCATTCTCATTTATCAGGTATAGTGGTTTAATTTTGACTGTGACTTCAACGATGTAGAATTGAGCACTCTGATTACATTTTAAGTACAATGCTACTCATAGTCAACAGGAACACAGAAGTGAGACCAACCCAGCAGGCATCCCCTGCACTACATTAGCCACAAGCACTGCACCTGAAACCCTCAGCAGCAGTTAAAGATCATTAAGATGCTACCACCTCTCCTTATCGACAGAGAGACCAGTTTGATGTGCACACTGCAGTAAGCACCATTTTTATACCAGGCTGAAGAACCCAGATCTGCTTACACTGCAGGTGGTTTTGCCAAGTCACGTGATGGCAATTTCACCTTTCAGTGGCATTTTCTACAGTTTATACTATGTTCTATCCTGTAGTTTCAGTTGTTCCTATAGTTTTCTCTACCAGAGCTCTTAACACTGATTAATAAACCAAGATTAATAAACCAATTACAAATAAACCAAGCAGCAAAACCTCCATGTACAGGTACATAAGGTTGTAGTAATGATGTGTTAGACTGGGCAAGAATACAAGGCTTAGTTACTCTCAAACTGTTCAAGCAGCCCACAGCTGCCAGCTCAGCCTTCTCCAAAACCTGGCAGAAGTTTGGTTGCAGTTTCTGGATCCATTCTCATTTTGACTGGGAATTCTTTGGCTTGCTCCTCCTTCTACCTTTCTCACCTCTGGTCTAAACTGAGTTGGAAACCAGTGTTTCACGACTCGTGGTTCCTCCCCACCTTCCCTCTGCTGTGCATGGGAGAGAAGTGCATCATGTGCTTCATGTGTAGGTTAGCAGATACACATAAGGTATTCTAGCACCACACCACTAAACCAACCACCAGTAACAGCAAAGTAGAAAGAGAAACTAACAAACTTGGAGAAACACAACATTAGTGAAACAATGGTAAATTTCACTTCACAGCACCTTATTACATTCAAACTAAAAACAATTCTGGAGCAGAATTTTGAATTAATTAGGATTAAATAAACTCCGTACTTGTATTCCTCCATCTGGTTCAATGAGTAGTGAACTGCACAACCTTAGTGAATACAGCAGACATGCACATGGAGTGAACTGAAGGGAACTGCACCCCTGCAGTTCTGGCAGTTAATTACTCTACAGACAGGAAGTGGTCATGAATTTCAGAGAAACAACATACCATTAAATGTTTTTTGGGAAGCCTTAGGATGTCAGTGCTCCTTACTGTCATTCAGGAGTTGCAGCTACATCACAGCTCTCAACCTTGAGCCACTGAACGAGGTGGTGCATTCCTCTGACTGCACACCGGTATCCTGCTCTCCCTGGAACTGCTGAATGCAGCCCATTTCTGAAACGCAGAGATGGTGCCACGGAATTTTACCAGCAACTCACGCTAAATACCCTTTATGTCATTCAACTTGTGGAAGCACAGTACCTGGGATTGCCGGGGCTCTACACTGTACAGAGGTTCCCAAGGCATTATCAGAACTGACAGCCCATTGCTCATGAACATACTGAAGGCCAGGACTTGTGGCTGCAGTCAGGGAGCCCTTCAAAGCAAACCATGACCTGGTTTTCCAGCCACAGCATTAAAAGATGCTCCATGCTAACCCCAACTCTCCCTTTCCTCCAAGCAAACCTAATGAGCTCCAGACCTTTCCTTGGGCTTCACTTCTTTACCTCCTGCGTAACTGTTTACAGGCTAAAGCACTCACACCACTGGCAAACAAAGCTCCAGTCCAGGAGACACTACCCTTTTGCCATTATGAATACATCACTTAACAGGTTAAGTCTTGAGTATCAACGAGGACAAAAAAACTCACTGGGGACAAGGTTCTAGGAAGTAAGGTATTTTGAGTATTTAATAGATGACATTCAAGCCTGTACAATGCAACATCATTAAACGCTTTTGTAGGGATCTTTTTGGCCAATTTGATTTGAGAAACAGGCAGCTAACAGACAATGCCACTTGATTCAAAAGCATGCATGTGGCTGGGGGGAAGCTCCAAGCATTACCAAGTCAAAAGCACATACTCACTGATAAAAGCATACATTGGACCACAAGGCAAACCCCTACCATCTCTTCGGCAGAATTCAATCATTTTTCTCCTGTCACAACACATCTGTAGTGTCTAATCTTGCCTGTGACCTTATTTAGAATTCATCTGCATATTCAGACAATGAGTGTAAAAAATTTCAAGATGGTTACAACCTAAGGCAACTCCCACTGTTGTTTCCTTTCTTAAGTGAACAAGTCATCAGCCAAAGTTTTTCTACTGGGAGACATTCAGAAACAAGTCAAGTATCACAATGTTTATTGATAGATACAAGTATATAAAATCAGGGCATGAACATGTCTTGATAAATTAAGTAGACTTAATTTCAGTACTGTAAGAGGGACCAATTCAAATTTCTCACCATGTCATGTTTCACACCCACAAAAACCTCTTCCAAAGGGCATTAAACCATCTCTTCAGCCTATCAGTTTTTGTGCAAGTAAACTGTTCCTTTTAAAAAAAGACTTGTGCACTTGCCCAGGCTCAAGGATATTAAAACCTAGCACATAAAGCCCATTACTAGAGGTAGAAATACAGGCAAATATACTATTACGGCAACAACCATCGATTACAGTTAAGGATTCTCTGTAACAACCAAATGGATAATCAAATATCGCAACAACTCAAGTATTACACTGAGCAAAGTGCATTTCTACAGTATTCAGTGTTGCTATTCAGTTTTCTAACTTAAAAACAGCCTATGATAACTGGCAGCAAAGAAGACCCTTGCAACAGACTGCTTCTGCTCAAGAACTTATGATGTAATTATTGCATGCTGCTAATACACTGTTATCTAAACATTAAAGATACTCTAAAATATTTTTATTGTAGACTATTAAGACATACTACAAAAACCTTTTGCAGAGAATATCCTACTGACATACTTCTGCTTTAAATATTGTGAAACATTACAGCGGAATGAATTTTCGCAGTGGTTAGGTCAAATGCAGTTACATCATAGCAACAGTATGTTTGCACAATTTAAGGCTTTGGCTGGTTCTTTAGTCAGCTTCTTCTTCAGATTCTTCTTCTTCAGCAGTTTCCAGCCAGGTTAACCACTGGTTTACCTGTAGTTACACAAAATTGGTTTAAGGGAGCAGGAATTGTTTCCCCATTAGGTGCTTCTGCAAACACTCTTTCCCGCCCCCACCCCCCCCAAAACGATTTAAAAAAAAAACCCTTCAGCCATGCCTGCCCTACACGTAAGCCTCCAGTAAATGAGAGAGCTATGGTTCATCTTGCTTTCAACTCCTTCCTATTGAAATACTTCATGAAGTTACTGGATATTTACAAGTCTTAAGACTTTGAAAGTCTTATCAAACACTCCAATGCAGCAGGAATCACAAAAACCAAGTCTCTATTCCAGTGTTAGCAAATTTACCTGGAATAAAGCTTTGCCTTTCCCTGGAAACTCTTGAGTAATATCTTCTTTCCATGCCAAGAAGGCTTCTTCTTCAATGATCTCCATGTCATAGAAATGAACAAAGAAGCGCAGTAACATGCCTACGAAAGTAAACATGAACTTGGTTACCTCTGTAAGGTTCTCAACAATCCACCGGACTATAAGAGATGTAGCTACAAGCCAATTCAGGTAAGACCTTGATGCACTTACCTTTTGGAAAATTATTGTTGTAGCAGTGCACCTGGAGTGCATACAAAGCACTCACTTGCAGATCAACATGGTCATGGAGGAACTTCTGCATCACCGGCTTGAAGGAAAGAAGCAGCTGTTTTTCCTGCTCAAGCTGCTCTTTAGATGGAGCAGATGAAGAATCCAATTCGTCACTAGGTGGGTTTACTTCACTAGAAATATACTGCAAGAAACTGGACAAAAAGAGGCAAAGCTAAGTTCTCTAAACTAAGAGATCAAGAACTTCACAATTCAAGTTCAGCTACCTATCACTACAAACACACTCCTGCTTGCACCTGCAGTCAGGAGCATGAGACAGAGATTCGTATTGTGGTCGACAGTGCACCACAGTAATTCTTGCTTTGTCCCTCTTACAGTTCTACATTTTAGAAAAAAAAAAGTCTAGGCTGTTTCTTAAAGAAAACACTACAAACTGATGGCAAGTCTGGAGACTTGCTTTTTTTCCCTCAAATACAGTGAGATTTTACTAGAGAAGATGCACTCAGAGGAATCTGCATCCCCATGCACTGCATCTTAGATTTCTACAGAGGTACAAGTCAGATTTTATGGAGCCAGTGTCCTAGTGGCAGCTAAAGTAAACAAGTAACTAAAATAAATCAAAACAGCATCTCACCTGGTCATCAATATATTCACAAATCCCTTATCTACATGAAGCTTGGGTGAAATGTTATCTTTAATCCACTTATAGATGGCTTGAGGGGATGGATCCGATTTGATTTGCTTTAGCAGTTCCTTCTCCAGTTTCAGAAGCGGGAACAAGAAGCTAAGCCCCTTCCCTTCCAAGATCTCCAGCATGCGGTCCTTGTTCTGGTCAATTTCTGACAAAGAAATAAAGACACCTGTAAATGCCTGTCCTCCTCAAGAGCTTTAAGTGATGGTTCATGGCTCCAGCCATCCTCTAGAAACACCATTCCTACAATAACAACAGCTGATTCCACCAAGATAACCCTGGATGTTATTTTACTCTGGCATAAACTAGAACAACATCTTGCTTACTCTAGGATCAGGTGACAGAAGAGCTCTGTGGCAACTCTTACCTGGTAACATTTTCTGCATGTTCACTTTGCTTTGTTGGAACAATTCTGTTAGCCATTCACGGTCTTGTAACTTAGCTAACTGCTGAAGACAGAGCAGGAAGAGAGGGAAATGGGTGCCACTTTCCAGTGGTTGAGCCAGTTCGGAAATGCTCACCAGGTCTGAAATAATGGCACGGGCTGCAAACTGTGCTAAGTAGGATTTCACCAATGGGATGTCCACCTCCAGTTTGGGGCACTGGTCCAATACATTCAGGAATGCCTAAAGAAACAGCACACACACAAGCTGAAATTCTCAAGTAATTTTATTCCTGTGTGACATAACTTAAAGCTCATATGTACTGTATCTTTTCTGTAACTACTTGCTGATTATACTTTCATGTTCTATTTTATAATAGGCTCATATACTATTTTTACATCCTCAGATCAACAGGACTTCAAACGTATTTGCAGACTGCCTTTACAGTACTTATACCCCACGGAAAGCCAAGAAACAAGGACTACAAGATTAACAGACCACAATACCTGCATGAAGTTGTCACTGGTGGCTATTCCCTCCTGCTTGAGCAAGCTGATCAAAGTACTTGCTTTCTCTTTGTCCTCATCTGTTCTATCCAGGGATTGAAGGATTACTTTGCTCAGCATTTCAGGAATGAAGTGTTTCGGAGCTCTCATTTCTCTTACAGTATTGACAGCATCATTAGCATTTCCATTGTTCAGATACTCAGTCACAACAGCCTCCTGTAGAGGACAGAAGTACAGTTAAGCATGCTTTTTTGAAGAACACATGCAAGGATTTGAGATTCACTGTTGCACACTAACTTACAGTTTGTTTAAGTAGCTCTTCCTTAGAAGGAGGTGGTTTCTTGGTGGTCTTTGCAGGCTTCTCTTGTATAAGTGGCGGATTTGTTTTCAGACCAAGTTGAGGTGGCTGAAAAAGAGACCAGAATTTGCTTCTTTTGCACCACATCTACCTATGTTTATGTCAAGTTTAACAATACTAAACACATACATGTTTTCACATTCTTTCCCTCAGCCCTCTTTGCTGCAATCAAATACTTCCCTCTCCCCACATAAGAAATTAAGTTTTCCAAGCACAAACAGGTAAGTATAGCCAACAATATACAAGTATCTCTTTTTTTTTTTGTATTTACCTGTCCCAAAGGTGGTGTCTGAGTGCGTGGTGGTTGAGCACTGGGAGGAATCATAGTTATCTGGGGCTGAAGCTTTGGCACTTGGTTTTTGTTCATTAGAAAAGACTGAGCAGGTCTCAGGCTAATCTGAAAAGTAAGTCAGGAACAATTCAAACTGTTTCAAGTATTCTGACCAACACACACAGCCATGGACTCACTCTCCAACAGATCTCACTGATGCATGACTCCATTTCTACTATGTTAATACTTAAATACAGTTTAAGCCACATGTGTTCTGAAATTCCCCCCAAAGCAAGTTACTGGCATTTAGTTCAATTGGTATAAAGACGTGGAAATGTTCCTTTTAGATGCAGTATGTTAGAGACCCAAGAAGATAATCAGCATGTTTGCTGACGTATTTTACAGCCAAGATAAAACTACCAAATTGCTCAGAAATTGGGATACAAGTCTGGTTAACACTCAAAATCACAATGCAGCTTATTCTGCATTTGAAATTTTGCCTATTAGCCAGTTCTAAACAAAAGAAAACAAACCAAAAAAAAAAAATAACTTGGTCCAGCACTTCAGGGTTTCTAAAGTTGAGGATTTTCTGAAGTTTTAGTAAAATGTATTGTTATCAATAGGATGCATGGGAACTGATGTCGGAGTAGTGTTCTTGGAAGTGTGTGGGAAGGAAGGGACACCCCAAAAAATTGCCCTCATATTTCAGTCTTGCTCATAGGACGCTGGATACCCTGAGGAAAGCGTGCGGGGTGAAAGAGGAAGGGACAAAGAAGGAGAAGAAGGAGGAGGAGAAAGAGTTCCAGCATTAGTCCTCATAATAACGCGTCTTGCTATAATCATTGGGCAATATTTAGAACAGGCTGTAAGTAATGTAGGCATGTCATGTACCTCATCTGCATTAAGCTGTCCTTTCTTAGAAAACCGAGGTGGCATATCCTTCGACTGTCCTTGTTGCTGGGATAAGAGTCCCTGATTCTGGGTATGGTAGAGTTGGCTTTGCCCCTATTTCAGAAAGGGAGATATAGAGAAAGAAGTGCAGATGATGGAGTGGTGTACATCATATGGGAAGTAGTACCAAAGGGACCAGAGAAACAAAGATTCTATTTGCCAGGGAGAAAGAAGGAGCAGGGGTGGTGGGAGAGTAGCATCTATCCCTAAAAACAGGGCTGTCTTTTAAATAAAACACACCATTCTGACCCACCAAAGCCACATGCACCTTTTCTTGCAGTTAAAAAAAAAAAAAAAAGTGTACTTCTTGCATCTTTTGCACAATTTAAAAAGTGGTTTAGAATTTTTGTATCAGCTGAGCATCAGTTATCAGAATCAAATCTGAATAGGTCTTTCAACATAAACAGACTACAATCCATAACATACGCATCTCAGGAAGAGCTTCTAAAAAAGCTGAAGTCACCATGGGAACATCTTCCTTACCTGACTTTTCAGAAAAGATTTGCCTAGGTCTCCAAACTGGGATTGAGCAGAAGGCATGAGGTGACCCCCATGGCCATTGAAGAGTTGGTTTGAACGATGGCGTCCCATGGTGGGTGAAAATCTATCCTGAATAACTCCTGGACCAGTACCAATTCCGCTACCTGGATCAGCAAGGAGACAGATGACAGTTTTAGCTCTTGTTCAGTATTACAGCAGAGCCACAGCCATCCCACCACTCCTGCAGTCAGTGTACCTGGCATTTGTCCAAACATATCAGCAAGCCCTCCGAGTGGGTCCCTGTCAAGTTTCATCCTGGGTGGCATAAAGGGTCCCTCCAGAAAGAAGTCGCTTCTCATCCCTTGAGACATAGGAGCAGGAATAAAAACTCCCAGATCCTTTAAAACAGGAATTGTTTTTCATCAGTTTCAAGCAACAGTCTCAAGCAAGTCAAGTTTTTAGCCTTCAACTACAGAAGCCCATCAGATTTTAACCCTTAACCCAGCTGTTGAACTGTGCGAGGAGTACTCCCAAGTGCACAGCATAACGCCAGGCTCTGGACTTTACATGCAACACCTACTTTTACTGCATCTTGACGGATTTGATTGATAGTCTTTGGTCCATTGTCAAGAAAAGCTTTGCGAGGAACCCAGTTGTGTTCTCTCAGCTCCACAGTATCCTTGGAACAGAACACTATTTTAGAAAAGGATTCAAGACAATTTAAGAAAAAAGCAGCAGGAAGCCACTTCATCATCGTACCTGCAGCAGGAAACGAATCCTTGCTGGCAATTCCTTACTTGACATCAAGGAGCGCATACGGGCAAAGTACTGATCCATTAAGGACTGGGGAAACAAAAGTTTCAAGCTGGGTTAACTATCAGCGGCTTGAGTGTTTTTACTCAAGACATCAAAGAACAAATACTACAACAGACTGCCCTTTCCTGCATCTCTATCTATTTGATGACAGAGTTTAAAGATCTAATGCGTCAAGACATCCTGAATCACAGATAAGGAACACAGCCAAAACTCTCATTCATTTTAAGCTCACATTCAAAACTCCCACTTCTCCCATCGCTTAGCGGGGCTATGTATAGTTCCTCAGCACATCTTTTCAAGAAGCTTATAGAAAAAGAGCTGTTGGTTTCTCTAACTTCCTGTTGAACCTAACGACATCACGGGAAAAGTGTAAAACCTTTTCAAAGATTGGCTCCTCATACTACTGAGAGAATTTAGGTAGGAGCCATAGTGAGCACTCTTTTCCCTGAAAAATCAGATCAGTTTTGTACTTATGAACACTGAATGTTCAGGCAAGCAAAAGTCTCAGCCACATAACTGAGTCAATGAGTGCATTGGGTAGGCACATACCTTGGCTTTTGCATGATCTAATCTAGGTCCCACTGTCCTCATTATCTGACAGAGGCACTCCAAATCCTCCCCCATATCTTTGAGTTGAACTCTCTTCTTCTTTTCCAAAAGCTGAAATTTTAAAGGTGAAATTTTGGATTCGAAACATATAATAAATGACAATTCTAAATAAGCAACAAACTTTGTACACTGACACATGCATAAACATTGTTTTTGCTCTGAAGGCAAATGAACTTACAAATTAAGTTTTAAGAATTGTCAATTGCTCAGTGTGCTTTCTTTGAAGCACAACTTCTGTCTAGGCCAAACTAATCTTCCCTAGAGACAATTCCTATGGCTTTAAGCAAAGCTGATTTTATGTCTTAATCATGCCAAAGGATAACAGTAGGGGGTAGGTAATTGTCAGGAAACATTTTTGTGGCATTTCATGCTCCCAGACTCCCAAAACAGCATAAACATTTGCACTGTCTTTTTTTTATAGTCTTAAAGTTCTGTTTTGTTCCTAGCCCCCACCCAATCTGAATACTCACTGTTTTGATGCACTTATGAAGGATAGATTCATGAATAAGATCAAGCTTGCCAAGTTCTCCAATGAATTTGATGTTCCCCAGCATCTTGATCTTGGCAATGGCTCTCTGTTCCTCCTCCTCAGGGAGGAGGGGACCATCATGCTTATCATAGACTGGAAAACAAAAAAGCCTGCTTTACACAGCTGTGGGAAAAGGTGACAAATACATTTTGTATTAAAGCGGTTGTAAAACTTACTATCAACATTTCTGGTTCGGTTTTCAAATTCATCTTGAAGTTTAGATATTAGGAGGCGTCTGAATGTCTAAGAAAAGCAAACAAAAAAACCAATTAAGCTAATCAAGGCAGCTATATATGCAAGCAAAATTTACCATTCCCGATTGAGATATACACTCACTGTGCTTTGCTTCTGTCCTGGATGACTCTCTGCTGATGGGCCATCAAAGTTGGGTGCATCTTCTGCCAGTCGCAGACATAGTTGAGCGTACAGCGAGCTATACTTGGGCTCTTCAAGGGCTTTGTCTACGATCTACAGAGATTCAGTTTGCATAAGGCAGCAGTAGGATGCAAATGTTACTAAGAAAGTGAGTCGCAAGACACAGAATGGATTACCTTCCCACCCAAAACATCCTATTTTCTGCTAAATCAAACATAGAAATATTGTAGTCCAACACCAGTCTTAATGCTGAAGCAAAAGACAAGAGCTACTGCATGCTATTGAAGAGCTTCCATAATCCTTGGCCAGCAAAGCCCAAGTTTATCACCACAACACCTAAGTTAGTACCAACAATCTGATCTCAGATTAAAAAGTGACATAACAGTTACATCAGTGTCCCAACAGGTCACCAGCAGTAGGCTTTCCAAAACCAAGAGGCTTGCTCCTCAGGAAAACAAAAAGAGGCCAAGGACATAAGACCACTAAGCAACATCTTAGATGAAAACAAAAACAATCACAGAATCCCCAATCACGTTTAGTGATCATGGAGACTTCTAAATGAGAAAGTTAAAGCA
The DNA here is from genome assembly GCA_009741485.1 of Malurus cyaneus samueli. NCBI lineage: Eukaryota > Metazoa > Chordata > Aves > Passeriformes > Maluridae > Malurus > Malurus cyaneus. The sequence goes on along the minus strand of VKON01000117.1, from coordinate 16,037 downwards.
CTAAACCTACCTCCTCCCTAGTCTATCCTTTTTCACACAGAAAAGGCAGGGAAGTGGTGTTTGATAATCCAGATCTGTATCCCACTGAACGCAACCCGACCCCCTGATTTTTTAACGGCAGTTGAAAGAAATGCAGCCAGCTTACCAGCAGTATGACCCCTTTTAGGATGAGCTTAGATTCTACACCCACATTGAGGAGCTCAAGGCATAGCTTGTCAAACTTTTCAGGAGTAAGCTTATTTAGTATGCTAAAGAGAAAAACCGAAAACACAGAATACAGATATTTTAAGCATGCTACAAGTTTGCTTCACATTCAATACATCTTTACTTCTTAAGTCTATTAAAAATTGAAAAGTGCAATGTTCCAGGTAACTATTTTTCTTTTTTTTAAATCTTCAGAATTTAAAGTATCATTGGAAACATTAATCTGCTTACAAGAATTACTTTCAATGTTTATTGCTACTGTTACATCAGTTTGGCTCCTGGATAACCCACCTCATCCTTTCCTCCAGCCCATTTATTAGGTACACACTGCTAATGAAAACACTAAGGAAAGAAGTAAGCAATTTTGTGAAGAACTTACCCTCTTACTTTCCTGAAGATTGCATCATGTCGTTCTTTGTCGTTTGCGGAGTCGTCATCTCGTCTAGTGCTTCGTGAAGGAATCCATTTCTGAGCGTTTTGCCCTGGGGTTTTCCCCAGGAACTCGCTGTGAAGTTTTGAAGAATATGGTGGTTAAAATAATAAAAAAAAAAGTTATTTAAAGAACTATCCTTTTTACTTTTCAGCGTTGCCTTACTCAGACCAACTATTACTTGCTTTAAGAGGACACAACTGCACCGACCAACACTGCAATATCTGGTATACAAGAAAGTAATAAACAACAAAACCTGAAAAAATTCTCCATGCTTTTAAAGTTAAATACTTGAGCAAGCCCATGCACTTCCTATCACCCATGATGCATGCTGTTAAGGGCACAGACTGGAAAACGTTTAAAGGCTTTTACCTCAGTAGGCACACCTAGCAACACTATTTTCAGTTCTATATTCACCAGCTAGCATGCTCCACCTTTGAAATCATGTGAGCTCAAAAGAGCAAGATGACATACCTGTTGCTGGCAGTCTTGGGATAGTGCTGAGGTGCACCCCTACCACCTCCTCCGCCTGAAGAAGCACTGTTGAAACAATCACGGAATCCTGGATGAGTTCAAACACTCAATGCCTTCAAACATGTCAGTTTTAGTATAAACAATATACTAATTTAAATTCTCCTCAAAGGAGATTTTCCACAGCTAACTGTGCATCAAACAAACAAAAGGCACTGGTACCTGAAACGAGAAGCACCCCCTTCTGCAATCGCACTCTCCACTTTGGCGGCTTGACAACGAAGAATCTTCAAAAGAATAAAATTAAATTGACGGGGTAGGGAAAAACAAAACCTAGAAAGACAAACCAAATATTCATATTATAGTTGTTTTACCATCACCCATAGTGTCTTACTTAAAAAAGTACAAATGTTTTTATGACATGGAGAACCCTCCAACACTGAACTTCACAGAAAGTAAGAGAACTCTTATGCATGCAATACTACAGACAGAGAAAGGCCAATTTCATCGTAAGAGCCACGTTTTCCAGCGGCAGTGAGGGAAAAGAAGTAAGGGAATCATGGACTGAGAGTGCAAAAGCCTCAAATTTACCCAAGAACAAGAGTACTTACACAAAAGAATGAAACTGCTTTGTTTGTACAGCATAATGAGTCCTTTATTGACGTGATTTAGAAACTATGATTTATTAGGGCACGACAAAGCAGCCAAGTTCTAGTGAAAGGTACTAGACAAAAAAGCGCACACTTAATGTAGTAAAAGGCGTGTATTCTGCATCCAAATGCCGTAGTAAGCCACCAAATAATGAAAAAAGTACCGTCCACCCACCACCTCAACTTTTAGCCTGCAGAAGTAAGACTCTTACTGCACTGCTCACGTAGCAGAAAGGTGATCAGAGGGACAGAAATGCCTGTGGGAGGGAAGCCTGAAAATGGCCCGGATGCGCTCGGAGCCCTCACGGAGCCGAGCGCAACCACTGCTCCCTGCCCGCCCGGCGCGGAAACGAGGAGCGGGGACAACATGGCGGCGAACAAAGGCTCGGCCGCGGAGAGCGCCCCCAGCAGGCACCGTGCGGCGCACCGCCCCGCCCCGCCCGGCGGGCACGCCCGCTGCCCGCGCCCGCCCGGCTTTTGTCTCCGCCAGGGCGCCGGGCGGGACCGCTCCCCGCACCACGGCGAGCTGCAGCCGCCCGGCGAGACGAGCGGGGGAAGCCGGCGGTAGCACCGCGCACCGCCACCGCGGCGCCCGAACCCAGAACAGGAAACGTGGGCGAGGCTGCCGCCGGCTGACGCGGCGCCTCGGCAGCCCGCTCTCCCGCCCGTGAGAAAGGTTAATGAGCAACAACAAAAAAACAAAATTAGAAAACCCTCTCGTCGCCTCTCCACCAGCAATGCGGATCCTCAGACCTCAGCCCGCTACGTGTGCCGCGGCTACTCACTCCAAGGGAAACCTGTAGGGCAGTGCGGACGGCCGCAGACCGCAGAATAACCACCATCCTGCAGCTGACCCGGTGCCCCTAAAAGCGTCGCCCATACGGACCGGCAATACCCGATCTCGTCTCCCTCGCTCTAACCTAAAACGCTATCGCTCAGCCTACCCTCCGCGCCTGGCGAGGGCTGCAGAAGCTCCTTCAGCTCTTCGTTCAGGAGCGGCGAGGCTCGGAAAGCCGGCAGCGGGAGCGGCCGCAGGTCCGGGCCGCCATTTTGTCCGGGAGCAACAGACCAGCAACCGACAAGAAAATGGCGGCCACCCCGGGCAGCCGCCATTTTAGGCTGCAGCTGCAGCAGTACCCGCTCACTCCCGGCCCCAGACCCGCGCTTCTCCCGCCAGT
>VKON01000115.1:255266-273652 GCA_009741485.1 Malurus cyaneus samueli | reverse complement strand
TAAGGTATCATCCCCAGGTGCAGCCCCGACCAGGGATGCAATAACCTGACGAATGACGCCTTTCCTTTAGCCTAACCCCTAGGGAATGTCGAACACAAAAAAATAAGGGCATACCTTAGTACTCATTTCCCGCACTGTCCATAGATTTTCCTCAACCTGGAGAACACCACAAAGCGAAGGAGCAATGCCAGTAAAGGCTCAGCGCCCCCTCCCATCCTCCCCTAATCACAGTCCATTTCACGAGGAACCTTTGCTACAGCATCTACTTCCCAGCCACTACGCACACAAGCTACGGCGCGCATGTCCGAACTGGGCCCACAACACAGAGCAACTGGGTTCCATCACACCCACCTATAAGAGCACCTACCACCACTCCATTCCAGGGAGATCCAGTTTATTTATAGAAATAAAAATTAAAATAAAATAAAATAAAAATAAAATAAAATAAAATATAAAATAATCGAGGCAGGAGGAGCTCCCAGGTTTATTTACTAAATAAAATAAAATAACTCGGAGGGGAGAGCAGCTCCACATCAAACCGAGAGATCCAGGTATTTACTAAATAAATAATAAAAAATAAAAAAATAAATAAAATAAAATAAGACAGGACACAATTCCATAAAATACCCATAAAAAAGATAAATCATACAAATAAATCGAAGAGCAAGGAGGAAGCTGCCCATCCGATAATACAGGTGTCATCTAAATAACCACGTATCAAAACCCATAATCGAGGTGAGAGTCCAGACCTCCACAAACAACACCAGAAGGATGACCGAAAACAGCGATTTATGCTTTACTAGCAATATTAAAATTATAAGGACAAAATTAAAATAAAGATAAAATAAAATACATATCATGATAAATCAAAATAAAATAAATATAAAAAATAAACCGAAAATAAAAGAACTAAAAAACATAAAATATAACAATTCTACAAACGAGCAAAGGCCAGGAGTCGCAAACCCAGGTGGGATCATAGCTAAATAACATATGAGAGGTACCAAGATAAATCCCGTAGGGAGCAGGCAGCCACGCCTCACCACACAACACATAGCCAGAGACACGAATCCCCACCGCGCCTTTATTCCGTAACATGGCCTAAAAAAAGTTCGGGTAGGTGCCAGCCGAGAATGCCCTAAACGCCGATTGAGCATAATGAAGAGAAGACTTGCGGAATGGAGAGCCCATTTAATAATTTAAAGAAGGAGAAGGCGAAAACACAACTGAACAGAACCGAGATGAGAGTGGAAATAAGAGAGGAGATCACTAGGGGAGGGAGCATTGAGAGAATAAATATAAATGGATGGAAATCGGGATGGGAGGCTGAAGTAGGGCAAAATTAAAAAGGAAAGGAGGAATCAAGGAAATCCCCAAACTACGCGGAAATAGCGTGCACTGCCGAATGTGGATTTAAGGGCACATTCATTTGTAAATCCAGGGCAATGACACCGCCAACAAAAAAATCATGATAAATGAAAAAGATGGAAAAAAGCAGAGAATGAGAGTGGCAAAGTATCAAGGGAAACTGACAAACCTCCGAAGCTGATCCACCTCTAGGTGAGCGTCACAATAGACCTTTCATTCTATCTATGGTTAATACATACATCCCACCTGAAGCAAGCAAAGCAAGGCAATTTATCTATCCTGCACCAAGAAGAAAAAAAGCCTGTCTCCTCAGCAATAAAGATCATCGTACCACTCCCTGTAACAACAATGGTCCAACCTTCCTTACGAATAGCAAATTGACCAGGTGACAGGTCCACTCACCCATCAGTCCCTCACTCACTAACCGAACGGTCTACACAATCAACCCACAATAAGGAAGATGTGAAGAATAATACCTCCCATGCGAACAAAAAGTGGGAATATTAGACGAGCCTTGAATAAAGCAGAGCACCTTCCTCAGGACACACCAAAACCAACTTCACCTGGAGCGTCAATCAAACCACAATCACCACACCATTTGGGCCCTAAAATTAGTGAATCAAAGGGAAACAAAAAAACACTTTGTTTGCCTCATAAAATGTGTGTCCTTGCAGTTCCCTTTACTGACTATCAGAGCAATATCCACACACATATTGACAACGACTGACTATATTTACACTATAATACAACTAGAGTACCACTCTAAAGGATTGCCCCTAATATAGTGGATGGTATTTATTACTGTCCTTACTGCATTGATGGTTATTGCTTAAGAAAATGATTTTCATTTCTGCTTCTCATAGAATGCTAATTAATGAGAGCGAGAGCATGGACACCCACACCTCCAGCTATTAGAGAGAACACACGTCATGCCTATTGGAGCACCCCTGAGGACCCATTGAGAGAGAGAAAAGTAAATGACCGACACAACATTGGATGACTTGGGGTGGAAACGTGAAGTCTGTGCATCAACCCACAAATCAAAACCACTGGACAAAAGATCTGTCTGTGGTGTATCCACATAAGTCCTCCCTCGACACATCACACCAAAGGGACCTTATTGTGCTAACAAACCATAAACCAAACACCACGAAAGACCGAGGAAACCTATACCTGCATCCTGCCAAACAGAACACCACCCGAGAAAGATAAAACTAAGCAAACAATTCAGAGAGATATACCTTAACTTTTGTGGCTCTGAACCGGACAACTTCCCCAGATCACACCAGTCCCAGGCCAACAAACTAGCCTGAACAAACCAAGAAAAAGCTCCCACATATAACTAACCAACCCCCCCACAAGAACCAACATAGGAACAATTATCCGAAACGACACATATGGTTCATCACATTAGGCGAACAATTTCCACTCGTAAGATTGAAATCTCGAAAATAAATAGGCAACGTCTCTGTGCTCCACACACTTGCTGAGAATTTTCCCAAAAATTCCCGAATTTGTAATAGGATACAGTTACAGAGTCTGGATAGCGAACCACCCTCAAGCAGTGATGCGAGTGAGCTGGCTGTGAACGTCAAATTCTTCCTTTCACTGTGCTGGACACATGTTAGATGCACAAGCTGCGCTCCCCTACGGACAACATCAGCAGTGGACATGAATCCCCACTGCTATGGGGGCACATGGAAGCCAACAACAGAGGGCAAGGAAGTCAGCAGAAGAATAAACCCCAATCACCGCGCAACTCACGACAACTCTTGCCTCATCATCTCCCAACATCTGGCAGCAAACAGCAGACCACAATTGAATAGCCAAGTAGAACCTACACGCTTAAATGGAGCAAAGACAACATTAAAATAGAGCCGCAAAATTTATTGTTGCCCACCCTAATCAAAATGGATTCAAACACTGCTGTGCCTACTGCTTCGAAACAAAACACAAGAACCACCACCCACTAGCCAAGGAAGAGAAACTACCGAGAACAAAGGGAACAAAAACACAACAACAAGGTTGATCTAATTCGCTTGCCAGACAGCCAGCAATGGAATCCAGCCAACCGAAACCAAACAACTCAAGCGGCGTCCAAATCTAAAGCAGAGTGCAAGAGATGACCCCCACACATAAAATAGTGTCTCTCCCAAAGTCACACACTAGCCAAATTGGGCATTCACAACGTTCTTACCATATGGATAAGGAAGTAATACACCCACATGCATTAAGCTCAACACTTTTGAATGTTCCTACAGCAAGTCCTCCAGTTTTTCAGGAATAAAAGCTTCTGTTACAGGAGGGCTCTACCGACTAGCTGCCTCAGAGCTACAGCTCCCAGAGAGCGAGAACCTACCGTGGGTGAATTCCCGCTGGAGGGGTAAGCCCCCCTCAGCCACCAGAACAGGCAGCATCATTTGCCAAGAGCGACGCAGACCCAAAGTCAGATATTATATTCCTGCGAAAATGAACTTCCCGATGCGCGAAAGCGGAACTGCTGAGGAACCTGAGCTGGGACCGCCATCTCTAATCCCTTGTAAAATCACCCAGAAACTAATAAAAATACCACCCTCAGATGGAACAACTGAAATAAAACAACCCCCCACTCAACGACCTACAGCCCACGAAAAGGGAGGCTGCACCCAGCCCTCTCCATTTGTCCAACCGTGTAGATTCCTAACAGAAGCATGGATGGAGCCACCAAAAAAGAATGGACTCACACTTCAAACAGCAAGAAAGAGAACAGAGGCAATCCAAACACAAGTTCACCAGAGTCCTGCTTTGGAATGCCCTTACCACCTGAAAATCAGGACAAGCTCAGTGGTAGCCCCATGTTTAGCAACAACGAGGAATCTTTGCATGGAGAGGTTGGCCCACCAATCATCGACTACCAACCCGAGAGAGGAAAGCAACCTCAACAACCACATCAATCGCGTTGACGAAAAAAGAGGTAACACGGGCCCAACACATTGCCACCAAGCACCTCCGGAGAAGGAACTACGAGAGAGCCGATGGGCAAGGCACTAATGCGCTAGGCACAGATTATGGGATATCATGCCCACGGCAAATCACTAAAGAAATGCGACTGCCGAAAAGCACGCTAGCCCAACCCCGGTGAAATTTCCCACCACTTTGCCATATTCCCTACACCCAAAAATCTAGCACGAAGCAAGAGGACTCACTTGTTGAAAAGCTCAACGTACTTCACTAAGACATCCTCGTCTTTGCGCTACACATGACGAAAAAATGAAACAGACTGGGGCCAAGAAGTATCAACTAAACACAATCTCAGTCCCCCTTCACCATCCTAGAATAACAAAGATGTCCACACGAGGGAAAGAGACCTCACACGGATAAAATAGTGACGTCTGTTATTAAAATATCTCCAAAAGTGTTCACATCCATACCCAGCCCTACGCGGAGTGGACGAGAGACAGACAACTGCATTCGAAAAGGAAGCACAGGCAAAAAATCACATACCTGGCTGCGCATGCATCTGACTTTTACTTACCAACCTTTGAGAAACCACAGAAGGACCAACAGGCAGCCAACCTTGACAATTAAAAGAATAACTACATGTCTCATCAAAATTATAAAAACTCTCCCCTGGGCGCGGCGGCACAACTAGCACACACGATGCTGACAAGGGAGACCCACAGCCCAGGGCACCCCAAGCCCCGCACCACTCACCCACCCACCACACACTCCCCTGCCCCCACCCCCAAAACACCATGCTAACACCAGGAGCACAACACTCCGACACAAACAGACAAAGAGACAGAGCACAAAAAGAAACCCTCTCACACCAAGCCAGGACCCCGGAATAACCCAGAATCCACCAACAATGGACCAGTGTCAACATGCCACAGAGCCCACGCCCAGTGCAAGCCAAACCCCCCAACCGGCCCCAAGGCCCAGACAGAATCTAGCACACGAACTATAAGAAAACTACATACCATCCGCCTTGAAAGCACCGCACATGAGACTCACTCCATCTAAAATCTCCGGTAAGCCTGCCGGAGTAAACTACTGGCCATGGGATGCAGTGCACCCGCGTGGGCACCCAAACCCCTATTACTGCCTAAGCCGAGCAGCCCAGCTTCCGGAGCTCACTGCTATGTGCGGGGTCATAGACTCTCTGCAAGTATGTGAGACGCACGCTCGGCTACGCATGATCGGCCCCCATGCCCTGGACAGCCAGCAAGGCAGGGCCCAAAAGAGCCAGGCCATCACGAAGGAGAACCAAGGCTCTGTGTCTACAGAAACTTCTCGACGCGATATTCCTCAGCAGGTGTCACTCGATGTCAGCCTGCTCACAAGTGACCGGAACCCCAGCCTCCACGATAAAAGAAGCTTTCACCCGTTCATCCGTGCTCGCTCCACGGACGCGAATTAATCACTCCAAATGCTCGTAACCCACGTCCGCCGGCCCCCTCACGCTGTTCTCGGACGACACCATACAACCGCTCCATGACCTCCGAATTCCGCTAGCACGTGGATAAAACCAAACAACTTCCCGTCACATCCGCTACTCTCGTGCCCATCGGCTCTGTCGACAGCTCCATGCTCCAGCCCCGTGCTCGTATCCCTGCCTAGCAGTCGCTCAGCTGCTGCAGAATTCTTGGCTGATGATCAAAAGACTCCGAATATCCGCGCAAGCAAATATCTGTGGACTCAGCAGCCTCCACGCCACAGAGCATCCACAGAGAGAACATAAAGCGCAGCTTCTGCGCCCAGCTCCGTCATCCATGGACTCTATGGAAACCAATCACCCCAGCACAAAGTGGGCCTCCCATCCGTGGGCTTAAGCAGCCCGTCTCGTCCGAGTCCGTGAACCATCAACCGTAACTCTGAGCTCGGGGCCACTCGCGCAGGTGCGCAGGGACCCTGGGTGGCGACCTTCCACATCCCAAACTACCCGGGACTGTCCTCTTACGGCAGACAATCACTGCCTCACCCATCTGCCCAAATAACAAGTGCAATCCCGAGTCCTCCAGCAGCAGAGGAATCACAGCTCCCACAATCCCCGGCCTTACAACGGCAACCAATACTGCGCCCCACCACAGGCCTACAGTGAGGACGCGAGGGAACAAATCCCAGAGTGCTCGGCTCCATGCGTGGCTCCGTGCTCCGTGCTCAGCTCCTAGAGCTCAGCTCCTAGAGCTCAGCTCCTAGAGCTCAGCTCCTAGAGCTCAGCTCCACGCTCTGAGTGCTACAGGCCCCAAAACATCCAAAATAACACCCCCGACATCCAGCTCCCCTCGACCCCACCGCTCCCGAATGCCTCCACAGACAACATAGACACGCAGCTATCCGATGCAAGACACGGAAGAATCTCAAGATCGTCACCCCGGTCAACCACCGCCCCGCTTCCCTAGAGCGCGGTGAGAGCCGATAAGTTGCAGGCCGAGTCAGTGACATTAAATACCCAGATCAATTGTCAGAAGCCACAGACAAGTCAGAGAATAAATGAAGAACATCAGAGAAAAAAAACCACTACGCGCACACACCAGCGAGTTACACAGACGACCACTCGCGAACCAACTGGGACATCCCGCCCGACATAGACACCCCCTCCAGGCCCAACACAATTACTGAATTAGAGCTGCAGTCTATCCGAAACTACCATCAAACCCATCACAGGCACAAACCATCTCCACAAACTAACAATGGAAAATACAGGGCACGCCAAACAAGTTTACCCCCCCAATCAAAGCCCACCCAACGCCATGCCCAAAGGATAAAAGGGAACTGCTAGTTAATAATTAGTGAATTCATCTAATTTAACCAGGCCAACCTTTATGGAAAATCCATGTATCACTGGAATTACAGAAAACCCCACCACCACGCACAAATCCAAACCAGTCTCAACACACGAAAGATAAAGAACAAGCCATGCCCCAACAGCCCCGACCCAATCTCTGGGCCAAACTTGTTCAAGTACTGGAGGAACACAACACGCTGGAAAACTGAACGAACCACAACTCTATGGAAGGGAAGCAATGACAATAGCCTCCAGACTCCAACTCGCTGTAGCCACACCGATCTCTAGGTCCCCCTTGAACTCCCTTCCGCCTACAATATCTGAGGCACCGGGAGCCTCCGGGCCCCAGCACCTGATACCCGCACAAGTACACCTTACCTCAGGCTGGAAGCACGAACACAAGAGCAAAAACCAATTGGAAAAAAACCTGAATACTGGCCAGTGGAATACTCAACCTTCCGGGATTGTGAGCGAGACCCACAACTTCCTGGGAGTGCGACCGATTGGCCCTCAGGCACCGTTCCAGCCCCTCTGTATCTCGCTCAGGAACAGAACCCACCCCCAGTAACGAATGAGTACCCCCAGTACCCCATGGCTGTACCAAGACAAACCACAGATGCTAAGGGACAGATTACACAACCTGAGGAGCACATGGGCACAATTGGCCAAGCACCCGCAAGCCACACACTCTGGGGAGACAGAGTACCCAAACCTTTTCCCCACGTCAGTCCCCGACTGAAGCAGCCTGAAGCATCACGACAAAAATCTATCTGGTCCTCCCCTGGCTCCTGGTACCTCTCAGCTGTCGCCTCGGGCAAGGCAGAGCGATGTGCCCACTAACGCCCACCCTCACTCGGCAGGCACCCCAAACACTGCAAAACCCACCAACACCATGCACTCCTGCTCCAGAAACGCAGAGATTCCTCATTCCACATCACCCAACAACAAACCACTGAACACAACAGCAGAATTGCTTGCCCAGTACAAACTGCCTCACCTAGCCATTCGGAAGCTCAAATCACTCTCAGCGACCAAAAAATAACACCGGGCCGATGTCAGAATTAATATTGCTACTCATAATGATTTCGCTATCCTACAGCTCCCTGGCAGCCAAATGGCCCACTCTTCCAAACCCTGTACATCGTTAAATAGAGAACACAAACCAAAACAAACAATCTTTCAGAGAGCTGTGAGGTGACCCTCATGCCTAACCCGCCTAAACAAGTACATGGGCTCCCTGTCACTGCAGATACTAACCAACCAAACCCACAAAACATAAACGCATCCTGCTAGCCAAGAGCTCCAAATATCAGATACCTCGCACATCCCAGCGTTCCCACCCCCACAGCTCAGAACATGCTCTTAAAAGGATACTTACAATCGCACCATGGCAGGTCTCCCGAGCTCAGCACCACATTCTTATCTCCTACCCTCCGTCCTTCAAAACGTACCGCACCTCTCCCGACGAAGCCAGCAGCCAACACCCAATCATCAATCATCTCCACAGCGCCTTCGCACTCATGTGAACCTCTCTCCTCACCAGTCTGCGACAAACAGCCTCCTACTCTCAGCCCAAAATAAACCAGATACACTTCACCACCCCCCATCCGGACCTACAGTTCCTCGCCACTCAGAACATATTCTACTGGCTCATCTGCCATGGGTCACCCTCCCCTGCAAAGGTCCCAACACGGTCGAGCAACATTCATCAAAAACAAGCCCCTACAGACATAGTCATAAATCATAACCCCGTCGCCTACCCCAAAGCAAAAGTGTGGCTCGGACGCCCACCAGCGGAAGCAACCCCATAAACCATCCCAACCCGGTTTCGTCCCCATCATACATCAACTGCAACCCTCCCATTCAACACCACCCTCCCACTCCCATCCCCACGACAGTGCCCCCGGCCCCAGCCTACAGACAACAATCCCCAACAAAACTGCTCTCAACATCATGCTATTCAACCAACCACAACACTCCTCCCCCTTCGCCCACACTAACCTCCAGATTCAACCAGCCACACAGCAAATTCATTCTCTCCGATAAATATCGAACACACCATCCGCCTGCACGACCATCAATCCCAAGCGATACACAACAGGTATCAAGGACACCACGTCAATAAGCGAACGTCTCCTGCTAATGGTCTCCCCCAGCTTCAGAACATTCACCTCTCAAAAGGCTCTCAATATCATAGCACACCCGGTCTCCACATCTCCATGCCAAGGACACGAGAATCTCACCAGCTCCCCAGGCTCCACAGCAAACATTCCAGGTTACCTCTTCCTCATCCCCAGAGCACACCAAACCGTCGGCTCTCGAATGCAGCTTCTAGCCCACACCACGCTCCACCCAAATCCTTCCATCCAGAACTCTACCCTTCCAACTACCAAAAAAAACCTACAAGGCGAAAAACAATGACACACCACATCATCCCAGCACCAGTCTAGCTTCCATCCCAGGAACATAGACATCATCATTCTCTCCCACCTCACATGTCAAGCACACTCAGTTGCGAGGTCCACTGGGCAGAGACTAGATAAGAAGAGCCGGATCCCAACCCGAACTTCAGAAAGACAAAACCATCACCAATTTCATTCTTCAAGAACTACACTGAGGAGCCTCCACTGCACCAACCTCCTCCTGCACGTCCCTCTCCTCTCCAAACAAGAACTCAGAAGAACACTCTCACCAAACAGACCCCTCCTGAACATTAGAACACATCTCCCGGAACAGACTTCTCCGCCCCAAGCACTCTAACACATCATTCTTATATTCTCCTCCCTCCAATCTGTAACCCTCGTGCCCCACTGCCAAAAGCAACAAAGAATTCATCCAGCTTCACGAAAATCATTGAACACTAAACATCACCCCTGCCATGGAGTTACTGACACAAAAAGGCTAACACAGGGAACCACATTTCAATCTCACACAACGTCGAGATTACAAGAACGCATCTGCCCGCAGCTGGGCAACAAAACGGTTGCAAGCCCTGCACCCAAGCTCTAGAAACATGTCATTCTCCCCAAACAAGACACACCATGAACACAGGATTTCCCACACCAAAAACAGCCCAGCCTCAGAGACATTTGCGAACATACTCCTCAAAACCGGACAAGCATTTCGTCCCATCAATCACAAGACAACACTATATCCACCTCTCATTCACTAAAACAGCGTATCGCTCAATCCTTCGACACCCAAAAACCGCAAGGTCTCCCGAGCATCAAAAAAAATCCCACCTGGTCAAACTCATCTACCCCCATGCAACATCACAATCATACACCCTGCAGGTTCCTTCGCGAACAAACAGACCGAACCTCGAAGAAAAAACAAATCCAATCAGAGAATATTCATCCCACAATCATTCATCAAAGCCCGCCTCACATTCAACCACTCAGCATAACCTCTATCCCTGCACAGAGTAAATAGACACTAAACCATCCCCTCAGCTCAAGATCCCACAAGAACATTAAACATATCTCTCCCAAACAACATTGGCCAATCTCCCACACCAAGCCAAAATCAACAAACATAATCTCCTCCCTGCACAAAATAAACCCCCGCTTAACCACCAAAGCAATCAGTAGGAACAACATCATCTGGATATCTTCTTCACTTGCGAACAACTCCCCCCGCAGGTTTCTCGGGGCATCAATCAACTCAGCCCAAAACTAGACATTCCCATCTTACTACTTTCTTTCCCTATATCATATTCTGGCGTCATCTCCCTGCATAAATGGGGGTTACTCGAAATGTCAAAGCTTTACCGGAGTTCTCAAATCAGTCTTCAACAGAGAACACCTTCCATTCTCCCCCCTCTGTGGTTTCAGGTTCTCTAATATTCGCTTTTCCCTATAGACATCACCGAAACAACGTCACCACAGTTATCCCTACCCTGCCAGACAGACGTCTCCTCACAACCACGACGTCAGCTAAACGAGGCAGGATGCCTACCCTGTGTCTCGCCTCCCTGTCTAGAATTGTCAAACCGCAGCCCAACAGAACAATTTCAATATCTCACACAATGCACCCTAGCTAAAAAACGCTTCTGGCGCACAGCGCAGAACCTCATAAACACATAACATACTCGGCAACAAGAATCCCACCAATACCGCCCATCAAACCATAATCCCCAAACCCAAGCGACATCGACCACAACACCAACCAGCACCATTCCAAACACCAAGTTCATTATCTCTGATACCTGCTCGCAACAGGTTCAATCTCCCACCCCACAACATCCCAGAGCACATTTGCCATCAATCATTTCACCCTCCACACCCTGAAAGCAGCTTCTCCCAAAACAAGAACGCACATTCATTCCCTCACGAATCTCATTGGAACCTCTCCCTGCGAGCGTTCTGCCGGTTCACCCAAACCCAAAGAACAACTCAGCCACGGGCACTGCCTCCACCCCTTCATCCCCCCCAGCACACAGGACAGAGCACCAAATTCAGACAATCCCCACTACCCTGCACCTGCAGGTTCCCCACACTCAGATAACATTCCTAGTTCTTCTCCCATCCATGAGGCTTCTCGTCTTGCGCCACTCAGCAAACAATATCCAATTATCTCCTCCCTCTAGCTGAAAACACAACACCCCCATGCACGTGCCCCTCACCCACCCATTCAGAACAGTATGCCAGCTCCTTCACCCCATTCGTCATTAGAGCCAAAATCACCATACTATCAACGCACGCGTTTTCTCTACCTCAGCTCACCAACCATTCATCTAAACATCCACCCCTCACACATCTGGAACAACGCCTCTCCACTTGACATCAGGTTACCCAGCCATCAAGCACTACCCACTACCATTATCCCACACTCTCACCTCGCTACGAATTCTCGCGCAGCACAGAATACACAATCAAATCCTACTCACAAAAAAACCTGATACCTTGGACACATTATGCTCCACCAAAACACCCATCCAAGAAACATCCAACAATCTATCCACTTGCTAAGGAACCAAGGTACCCACAACCCAGCTCTCCCATCCGCATAAAGTTCTGCCCAGCTCAGATCATTCATCGTCTCTCAGCCCATCTCCCCGACTGTCAGAATCTACACCACAAGAATACTAGAGAGACCACAACTGGGTACGATTAATCAAAACACCCACCATTGAACCCCAATCTCTTGGCTCTCGGCTGACCAGGGATTCGTTACCCCAGCGTCAGCCAACAACAGACTTTCATCTCCCTCAATCTACCCTCCCTTACCCATGCACAGAATCACTTGTCGTCAGGCGTGACCGAGCAACAAGAGAACATATGGGGACAATGCTCACTTCTCTAACCTGCAGGTCACGCATACACACCCAATCTCCCCAGCACCCAACAAATTGGATCATATGTCTACTTCCCTCACATCAAAGATTCCACCTCAAATTCACCTAGATTGCACGATTTCTCCGCCACCAGCTCTCCAGTCCACACTATCCCCATTCCTGCCCCTGCTAGGGATTCAGTTCCCCATACCTCACCATCCCATCAGAAGCAAATTCAATGGATAACAATCTCACTTAAGCCAGAACAACTGCCTCCCCACTAGGCCACATTAGCGAACGATTCTATCCTTCGGCCAAAAACCTGGACCCCCACCCCACAGTGCTCACCAATTAACACAAATCTCATTCTCTCATCGAGAAGCACCCTCAACACTCGCACCATGTTCCACTCCCCAGCCTTCATCAACATTCACCTCCATCATCACCTCGCCAAGGTTATCACGCCACAAAAGCACATCAGAAAAACATGCATTCTCTCCATCATTATATCCCAACAAAGCACTGGCACCATCCCCACGCACGCCTCAAATCTCTGAAAAAGACGCCATCAGCCCCCGAGCAACACATCCAAGCATTCCTACGGGACAATCAGTCCCTGCACCAGCTTCCCTTCGATCCCATGCGAGCCTGCCACCATTCCACCACAGCAAAGTATACTAATCTGCTGGTCTAAACTGCAAGGTTCAAGTCGATCTTAACCAGCTGCACATGCATACCTTCACCTGCCAAATTCCCACACCTCCAATTATTCGACGCCCGCCCAAATCAATAGATCACACATCCCCGTGTCCCAGCCGTGAAAAATCACCAATGGGCTGCCTCTCATGGGCCAGGCACAAACGCACGCCGTCCACACATTGAGCGCAATCGGCATCAGGAGAGTGCCCGAATATACTCTCGATGTCCGCCGACAGGTACTCGGGACGGCAACCCAGAGCCAATGAAAGGATGTCCCACCTACACGAAGTTGTCAAACCCACCCCAACGAAGATCACCCCCAGCCCTCATCAGCACCTCCAGGAACTCCCCTACCGGAAACTTACTTCCCAACAATCCCACACAAGAAGTGGTTATGTCCGGCATATGCCTCGTCAGCACATTCACGAGCACAAGGCCGGACGGCAACATCCCACCCTCACGGAAATTTCAGCTGTTCTCGGGACAGACTACCGCGACGCGTAATCCACCTGCTGCGCGCAACTAGAAAAGAGAACAAATGCCACCCGTACGAGACCTTCCAGGATGGCGCCGCAAATCTCGAGCACATGCTACATGCGGGTCTTCACATTCCACATAAATACCTTAGCATAAAAAATGTCATAAACATGAGCAATATACTAAGAAAGCGCGTACATTGGAAGTCATAAAAATAACCATTTAAAACTCTACCCAACATATTTTATCTATGTTATTAATATAAAGGGATACCTGGAAACAGAATTAGATAATACAAACCTATTACCTCTCAAATTACATAACCCCTCGCTACAATTGCCCTTAATTAAATCTACCTTATTTTATGATAATTTGAGAGACTGTGTCTCATCTATCACTTATATCGTTATATCCCCACCAGCAACCGTCTATTTTACAGTAAGTGTATCATCCAATTTCCCCCCCACTCAGACTCAAGCTCACTGAGTAGCGTATACACCATAATCTAGCCTCACGCACAAAGAAACCTTAGCAAGCACAACATCATAGCATACATTGTGAGATTACTCCAACACGTGACACAAAATCAAGGTGAAAAGCCAAAAAAAAGGTCCCAAAGCCAACCAAAGCTCGAAAAAACATGCCTCACAAACTCAGCGACCGTAACACAAAAAGCTTACACAACAAACCTTCTGCCAAAGGCACAGACCACTCTAGGTCATAGCACCTACAAAGTCGAAGGGACACACTCTCCTGGCCAATGAAACATGTGACCCCACTCACAACAGCCAAAATCGGGAATTCATTATATGTGGAACTTGCATGAAGCTGTAGGAAGAGGACAGCGCCACAAAATGACGACCACACAGATAACAAAAAAGAAAATAGCCTCACCTCTCAGCATGAAGAGGTGGTATAGTCATTAGGACCGAGCCACCCACTTTACCCCACATACTACCTCCAGCCCACCTCAACCACATCCTGTCCCCCAACCTTGATACTAAACTGCTCCATCAAGCATGTTCTGGGCATAATCGGCTACCCCCTTTTGACACATACAACCATAGATCACTTTGGAGAAATAACATAATATAGAATAAGTAACACACCTATTAAAATAATACATTAATCTATTAAAATAATGTGGAAAGTGTATTTATACTCCTCAGGGAAAGCAGTGAGAGGCTGCTGATCAAAGCACTGAGGGGGGAAGAGGCTCCAGGATCAAATGGAAACCGTGAAGAAGGTTCACAGTCAAAACACTCCACCCATTCAAGCTAATCTCCCTACACTACTTATCGTGAATACCACCCCATCCCCCCTGCACAGAGTCAGCCCGAGCCTCAACCTTCAACGGAACAACATCCCACACCATCGGCTCAGAGCTCCGCTCCCACAACTCCACAAAAGCCACTACGAAGTTATGCCAGCGCAGGAGCACAAATCGGGCAAAAAAAAAAAAGGGGATATAAGATGATCAGCAGCAGCACAGAGCTGGAGAAAAAAAAAAAGGGCTTCACAGTGGAGCACCAAGGATTTGGGGGTTCTCGACCTTACCGCCAGACCGCGGTTCGAGAAAGGACCTCCCGCCCTGGAACTGCATGGCATGGCCCTCATGTCACCCCCGCACAGCCGTCGACACTCCGACCTGAATAAAAACAAAAAATTACATAAAATATAGAATACCGCCCTGTACGACGAGAGCATCCGAACGCCACGTCCATAACCATCCTTTTCCCCGAATGAAAAGAAGGAACCTTTCCCCTAAACAGGGAGAGACCTAACCAACACAAAGAAGACACGATTCCCCCCACACATAAAGGGCAGACCCAAAAAGCAACAACCTCACACTAGACGCCAGAACCGAAAACAGACAGGAACCTTTATTAATATCCACCCTAAACCCCCCTACCCACCGCTACCAGATCCACAAAGAAAAGTAACCCACCGAATCCCGTAAGACAACTGTAAACAATTGACCGAGTACAAAAGTCGTCTCCTTGAATACAGACCCCCTGTTGAACAAAACATCAATCGCTGCGAGTACCACACCTTCCCCTAGGAGCGAAGGCAGTTCACTGCCCTTTTATTCACTCTCTCTCACCACTTTAGTTCCTGTTTAGTCCCCCGCTTGCCCCAGCTAACCGTCCTCCTACGGGACTTTCAGCTGATTTGTTCCATTTTAATGATGGGAAATTATTTTTTTGGGTACCTGGATGTCCCTGGACTCCACGGGGAACAGAGCAGTTAAAGAAAATGGTTTAAACCAGGAAAAAAAAAAACTCCTTGGGAATGCAAAGTGTGAAGAAAACCAAAGAGCCAGACCAGCAACCCCATCCTGAATGTTCCTATTAGCAGGGAGGCCAATTTAGGATTCCATCAGAATTAGGGATTTATTCGTGTGAACTGAGCATAGAAAAAACCCCTATTCACCTCAAATCAGTGCTTTTATGGCAAAACTCACCACCCACCCTGCAGGCTCAGCAATACACAGGCACATCTTTTGTTTTTTGTTTTTAAATCACCTCCTTGGTGATTTAAAAAAAAGCCCAAACAAGGTGAAAGGAAGCAAAAATAAAGATTTCCTATTGAATGATGGGACTGCTGTGGGAGAACAGGAATTAATGAGGCCTAGGATCTATTTGGGATTATTTTGGCTGCCCAGGGGGGTTTTGGTGGTGCCCAGGGGGGTCACCCCGAGCACAGATCTGGGAGAGCTGTACTTTCTGATGGGTACAGCAGGACTGGATTAATGAGGCTCATCAGGGATTATTTAATTATTTATTTAATTAATTAATTAATAATAATTAATTTAATTATTTAAATAATTTAATGTGCTGCCAAGGGGATTTGCTGGTGCCCAGGTGGGCACAAGAGACACCCCCAGCACATACTGTTCATGTGGGCAGGGCTGTACCCCACAATGGGCACAGAAGAACAGAGATTAATGAGGCCCATGATCTATTGGGGATTATTTAATTGGCTGCCTGGGGGTTTTGGTGGTGCCACCCCATCACATATGTATTCATGTGGGTGGGAAGGGATTAAATGAGGCTGCCCAGAGGGGTTTTCTGGTGCCCAGGTGGGCACAGGGATCTTCCCAGCACGTACCTGCTCATGTGGGCATGGCCATATCCCTGATGGGCACAGGAGGATTAATGAGGCTGCCCAGGGGGTTTGCTGGTGCCCAGGTGGGACCCCACCAGCACATACCTGTTCATGTGGGCAGGACAGGGATTAATAAAGCTGCCCATGGGGTTTGCTGGCACTAAGGTGGATCCCCATCACATACCTGTTCATGTGGGCAGGACAGGGATTAATAAAGCTGCCCATGGGGTTTGCTGGCACTAAGGTGGATCCCCCATCACATACCTGTTCATGTGGGCAGGACAGGGATTAAGGAGGTATCCAGGGGGGTTTTCTGGTACCCAGGTGGGCACAGGGATCTTCCCATCACATACCTGTTCATGTGGGCAGGACACGGATTAAGGAGGTACCCTAGGGGTTTTGGTGGTGCCAAGGTGGATCCCCCATCACATACCTGTTCATGTGGGCAGGGGAAGGATTAATAAAGCTGCCCATGGGGTTTGCTGGCACCAAGGTGGATCACCCAGTACATACCTGTTCATGTGGGTGGGACAGGGATTAAGAGGTGCCCAGGGGGTTTTCTGGTCCCAGGTGGGCACAGGGATCTTCCCAGCACATACCTGTTCATGTGGGCAGGACAGGGATTAATGAGGCTGCCCAGGGGGTTTGCTGGCACTAAGGTGGATCCCCCATCACATACCTGTTCATGTGGGTAGGACAGGGATTGATGAGGCTGCCCAGGGGGGGTTTTTTGGTACCCAGGTGGGCACAGGGATCTTCCCATCACATACCTGTTCATGTGGGCAGGGCCGTACCCCTGATGGGCACAGAAGAAGGATTAAGGAGGTACCCTAGGGGTTTTGCTGGTGCCCAGGTGGATCCCCCATCACATACCTGTTCATGTGGGCAGGACAGGGATTAATGAGGCTGCCCAGGGGGGTTTTCTGGTACCCAGGTGGGCACAGGGATCTTCCCATCACATACCTGTTCATGTGGGCAGGGCCGTACCCCTGGTGGGCACAGAAGGATTGATGAGGCTGCCCAGGGGGGTTTTCTGGTACCCAGGTGGGCACAGGGATCTTCCCATCACATACCTGTTCATGTGGGCCGGGCCGTACCCCCCGATGGCATAGATCATCCCGTCGAGCACGGCGGCGGCAAAGCAGCTGCGGGTCCTGCTCATGGGTGCCACCAGCTGCCACTCCTTGACCTTGGGGATGTATTTCTCCACGCTGCGCAGGTAGGACTGCCCATCATACCCACCCAGGGCATAGAGCTCCCCGGCCAGCACGGCCACCCCCAGCGTGCTCCTGCTCTCAAACATCCTCTCCAGGGAGCTCCACGTGTTGGTGTCGGGGTCCCAGCACTCCACAGAACTCTCGTGTTTGCGGTAGCTGATGCCCTGGCACACGTGTGTGGCGATGCCACCCACCACGTAGATCTTCTGCTCCACAACGCAGATGCCAAACTCGTAACGGGGGATGCTGAGAGGAGCCAGGCCGATCCACGAGTCGTTCTGGGGGAAATACATCTCCATGCTGCAGGGGGAACACAAAAATCAGTGTGCTAGGTTAGCTGAGGATTGTATTCCTATCATCTGCTTATGTTAGAAAAAAATTCAACAACCCTTCTGGAACTACACATTGTAGGGAGTGTTAACAGCCTGCATGGGAATAAAACGCCACGTCCTTGGCTGTCTTGAGAAAAAGAAGA
>VKON01000115.1:191895-247334 GCA_009741485.1 Malurus cyaneus samueli | reverse complement strand
CCCATTTGATTTTCTGCTCCCAGGCTGAGGCTCAGGGATGCTCTCCAGGAATGGAGGAGGTTCATTCTGGAATGCAGGGAACGGAGGAGGGGCACTCACTGCTCCTGCCAGTATTGACATGGCACCTGCTGGGCAGCTGGGACTAAAGCTGGGACTAAATCCATGATCACACCATGACCAGAACTCCTTCATGGAATCCCTGAACTCCTGAGGCTGGAAAAGCCCTGCCAGACCACTGAGTGCCAGCTGTGCCCATCCCCACCTTGTCCCCAGAGCTCTGAGTGCCACCTCCAGGGATGGGCACTGCAAACCTCCCTGGGCAGCCCTGCCAATCCTGCCCACCCTTTTCATGGATAAATTATCCCTAAAATCCGACCCAAACCTCCTCTGGCCCAGCCTGAGGCCGTTCCCTCTCCTCCTGTCCCTGTTCCCTGGGATCAGATCCACAATCCCCCTCCTGTCAGGATTGTGCAGAGCCACAAGGTCCCCCCGGAGCCTCCTTTCTTCTCCCTCACTCTATTCTGAATAAATCTGTTTTAATTCCAAGGATTCTTAATTTGTCACATATGGAGTTAATCTTTATGACTTGTTTGAAATAATAATAAATCAGGAGTGAAATGAAGTAAAATGAAAATCCTTGAAAGGATAAAGAACCCTATAAACATTAATTAACTACATTACTAACTCAATCAAGAAAATGAAAAGTATTTCATAGCTATTTGTTTGCACAAAGAAACAAAACCTATAACTTTGCAAATTACTCATGAAATAAAAAATGATTTGGAATTTGGGGCTCTTCCTTGTTAAAAAAAAAACCTACTCAAGAGATTGTATGGATAAAAGCACCGATCACATCGTGCACACTGTGGTGGGATCCCAGATCTGCTCCAACCCCGTGGCAGATCCCAGCCCCAGTGCCCGTGGCAGATCCCAGATGTGCTCCAGCCCCATGGCAGATCCCAGGCCTTCTCCAGCCCCATGGCAGATCCCAGGCCTTCTCAGCCTTGCCTATCCCAGCTGGCAGTGCCCATGGCAGATCCCAGCCCCAGTGCCCATGGCAGATCCCAGGCCTGTTCCAGCCCCATGGCAGATCCCAGGACTGCTCCAGCCCCTTGCCTATCCCAGCTGGCAGTACCCATGCAGGAATCCCAGGTGTGCCCAGCCCCATGGCATGAATCCCAGGCCTGTTCCAGCCCCCATGGCAGATCCCAGTTGCATCGCCCATGGCATCCCCAAGCTCTTCCAGCCCCCTGCCTATCGCCAGCCCCCAGTGCCAGTGCAGATCCCAGGCCTGCTCCAGCCCCTGTGTGCCTATCCCAGCTGGCCAGTAGCCCATGGCAGCCATCCAGCCCCATGGCAGATCCCAGCTGGCAGTGCCCATGGCAGATCCAGCCTGCCATTCCCAGCGGCGGACCCAAGAATCCCAGCCCCTGCCTATTCCCCTGGCTTCCTAGTGGCACCATTTGCAGATCTCGCAAGCACCCCCTTCTGCTTGCCGATTTCTCTATTCGGCCAGCATGGCACTGATCAGTTACCCATGCAAATCCAGGGCCCCCTATGACTGGCTATTTCCCTCGCTGGGCTGAGTACCATTTCACGATCAATAGGCCCCATAAGGCCTTATTACCCACTGCACGTGATGTATAGAGAATCACCCCACTCCTATCCTACAACCCGCCCGCGACTACACAGGGGAACTAACAATACTCACCAAGCCCATTGCCCATCCTCACTAAGCTCGGCCTTCCAGTACCCATTAGTAGATTTGCTTTTTACATTCCCCACGCCTCCGGTGCCTCCATCTATCGACCCCAACTGGCGTAGGCTCGCAATGAGCTGACGATAGCCCTGTACCCTTTTGCTCCATCCCACCTAGCTCCGTTTATGATGCACCACTGGACTCAATTCTCACGCCCCTCCGGTCAGCCTCCTCTCCCCTCACACATACTCCAAGCAGAGGGTGAATTCTTATGTGACGAAAACACGGCCCAGGTCTTGCTCCCTCCTCAGCAGCACCAGCAGCTTGGCTCGACGAGCCAAAATATTCTTACTGCCTCCATGGCCAAACAGGCGACTTGGAAAAAAAGAAAAATAAAAATTCGAAATCCTTTGAGCAGTGGCCAGAAACGTACCACAACATAGTTGTGCCCTAGCTAAATCGTCAGACGCATGACTCTTCGAGTTTACGTCTATGACAGTCTGTGTTCGTGGCTCTTGAATGGTTTTGAAGTTGCTCGTGTGGAGCGAGTGCTTGGTCAATCGTTTTGGTCTCATCCACGGATGATGAGTGGGCTGGCCTTCGTAAGCAGGCGGGTCTCCGGGAACTTATAAGCTGAGAAGGGGCAGAGACGTCTTACGTCAGCATCTGGCTCTATCTAGTAACTTTACTAACACATCTCCTGCACGTCGTACATGAACCAACAAACACCAGGCGCGATAATATAAGAAGAACAAACCGTAAGCCATACACGTTCAACACGTATCAGGCTAGTCGATATGACACATCAAACGTCAGCTCCGAGATTGTCTGATTCAGGCGTTCTCAAAAGAAACTTCACTCGTGCGCAACAGTACTTGAAGATGTTGTGGCAGGTGTATGCCATGCCCCCTCACCTCTCCAGGCAGGCGAACAGGCCAGCCTTGCCCCCCACAGCACACAGCACTTTGGGGGCGCAGCGGGGCCGCGTCAGCAGCATGCTCTGGTGGGACAGTCTGTGTTCGGGCATGAAGTGGTACTTGAGGGCCTCGTTGAGCAGGTGCTTGCACGTGTGGTCATCCCGGATGAGGTGGTTGGCCTCGTAGAGGCGCGTCAGGAACTTGACGCTGAGCAGGGGCAGGCGCACGCAGTGCAGCAGCTGCGCCAGGTACTTCTGCCTCTCCTGCACGTCGTACTTGATCCACGACTCCAGCGCGTAGAACACCGTCTCCTCCGTCACCACGTTCAGGCAGTCGTTGGACACGATCTCGTCCAGCTCCGAGTGCGTCAGCTCGAAGAACTCCTCGGTCTGGCACACGTCCTCGAAGTTCTGGCAGATGAACTTGTTGGCAGCCAGGTAGAGCTCGTGGCAGCCGTAGGTCTCGGCGAAGCGCGAGATGCCGATGCAGTTGCCGGGTTCCAGCTGGCTCTCCAGGAAGGCGCAGCACTCTTTGACCACCAGCTTGACCTGCAGCAGGTTGGCGGCGGGCAGCAGCGACTCCACGGTGTCCTGAGAGATGAACACGGTGCCCGTGTAGGCGTACTCCACGATGGCCTGCAGCGCCGCCTCGTCCACGCACTGGAACTCCACCTCGGCGTTCTCCTTCTCCGACAGGTTCCCCGTGAACATGGCCTTGAAGTAGGGGCTGATGCTGGCCAGCACCACCTTGTGAGCGTGGATCTTGGCCTCTCCCACGCGCAGCACGATGTCACACAGCTCCTGGTGCTGCCGCAGCAGGTTCAGGCCCTGCAGGAGCTGCTCCGAGTGCAGCGGGGTCAGCTTGGCCAGCAGGAACGGCGGCGACGACGGCTCCATCTGGGACAAACATGGGATGGGACATGTCATTAACACGACACACCACACATAAAAAGGTCTTTCTCCATTTCTACCTTTATCTAAATACGTTTTATTACGTACTAATTCCCTTTTCAATCCTTACATGGTTTTATTATTTACCAATTCCCTTTTCAATCCTTACATGGTTTTATTACTTACCAATTCCCTTTTTGATCCTTACATGGTTTTATTATTTACCAATTCTCTTTTCAATCCTTACATGGTTTTATTACTTACCAATTCCCTTTTTGATCCTTACATGGTTTTATTATTTACCAATTCCTTTTTCAATCCTTACATGGTTTTATTATTTACCAATTCCCTTTTCGATCCTTACATGGTTTTATTATTTACCAATTCCCTTTTCGATCCTTACATGCTACACTTTTTCATGCAAGGTAAATCCAGGGCTTTTCATTAATAGTCTATGCTAGGCTCAACTTTAATTAAAAAAAAAATACCACAACCATTTTTTTTTGTTGTTCTGGAGTAAAATATCTATTATCTGGTTATACTATCTGAGAGAAGTGGACAGTGGACTGAAATAAACAGAAATAACTGAAGAGTAGGACTGGCTTATGTGAGACAAAGTTTCTAAAGTTCTTAAACTCCTTTTGCAGAGTTCAATTCCTGCCTACTTTGTGCTGCTGGGGATCAGGGCAGTCCTGCTGTGCCTTTCTCTGGCCAGGCTCTGGCAGGGATCAGTTCCCATTCCCCATTCCCTCTGCAAACCATCCCAGAGCCAGCATGGGAGCAGATTCCTGTGCTGTGGATGCACAGAGAGAAGGGGAGATCCTCACCTCACCCTCACCATGTCAGGAAATCCCTGCTGGAACAGGCTCAGCTCCCCAGGACAGACTGGGAACTAGGCCTGGCTTTACAGGACACAGGGGAGCTGTGAGGAGCCCCCCAGGTGAGCACCCCAAATTGTCAGAGCTGCCACGCTCCCCACAAACCCAGGAGAGCACAGGGAGGATCCTCACTCACTCCTCCACAGAACTCTTCCTCCCCAAAGCTCCCGTGCACATCGTGACACCGGAGCACTCTGACACTTCTCTAATTTCAGCTCCACCAACACCCCCAGGCTGCAGCAGCTCTTTATTCTTTATCCAGCCCCCAGCACGGCACTGGTGAGAGGTGGAGGGTAGGAATGTGTCAGGATCCTGGGCCACCAGGAGAAGAATCCCATTGTTCTACAGGGAACACTGCAAACACCCCGCTCCCGAGCTGAGCAGCTGATTCCCTTTTGATTTGCTAAACGATCTTTAAAATCTCCCTTCTTTTATCTTAACAATAAGTTCATCATTTGTGCAGCTCCTTAACTGACACCTCACTTGCAGGGGAGCCCACTTAAAAGTGCTTAATTTGAAACAATCAAACGAGCATTTAAAGACAGAATACAATAGCAGTGACAGGGAAGGGAAGGCTCACAGCTGGGGCTGGAAACCCTCTGAGCCATGAAAAAATAAATAAACTCTCCTATCATCACTCCAGGCTGAAAAAAAAGAACCGAAAAAAACCTAATTTAAGCACTTCTGCAAAAGGAAAGATAATATGAAATAATGTTTTTCTTACCGTAATTTTGCAGCACAAATTATACATGGAAGAATTAAAAAATTAAAGTAATAAAATAAGCTGTCCAGCAGCTAAAACATTTTGTTCCCCTTTTGCGTTTTTGCTCGTTTCATCACAGAAAACACCCAGAAATCAGGAAACACAGGACAGCAGCACATGGAAAAAGGAACGGTCCCAGCTCAGCTGCAAAACCTGCCCAAACACCCATAAATAACTAGGCTGGGGTTATTTTTGAGCAGCAAAGTTTTATGTACCACTAAGGTAGAACGTCTCACACCCCCTGCACGGCCAGGATCACCCACACCATGGATTTGCTGGTTTTTATTTTGGTGTTTAGCAAGAAATCAGCGGCTGGAACGTGAAGCTGGGATGGAATTGCATCCCAGCCCAGCGATTTGTGCTCAAATATCACCCTGGGGCTCTGGAGTATCACATCCTTTCATCCTGCGGTTCCAACTTATCTCGCACAGCAACAATTACTGGAAATGAAGCGGTTAACCAGCAGAGTAAACACCTGAGCGGAGAGATGGGGGCAGTTCTGCGTGGGAAAGCAGCACCCGTGGGCTCTTTAATTTAGGAGGGGTTTAAAGCTCGCCAGGCGCGGCTTTGGGACGCGGCACGGAGCGGCTGGGCTGGTTCTGGGACTGCCCGGACAGCCCCGACCGCCAGCACAAGGAAGGAAAATCCCGGCAGAAAGTGCCTCGCTTTTGGAATTTTCCGTTCTCCGTTTGTCTGTGCTTAACCCGGCGCTCAGAGCTCCGGTCCCAACCGGGAACAAGCGGGGGCAGGGCCGGGGGGCACCGGCAGCTCCGGCAGGGAGCAGCGCGGCTGTGGAAAGCGAACGGGACGGGATTTACGGTCCCTCCCAACCCAAAGCACACCGGGTCTGTGCGGCCCCGCCGCTCTGCGCTCGCACCGGGCTCTCCCCTGTGCGGCGGGGCCCCGAACCGCCGCGGCCGCTCCCGGTTCACCGCGCCCGGGGCCACGCAGTGCGGGCGTACCGGCGTGTGTTTAGATGTGTTTAGGTGTGTCCCGGTGTGTCTCTCACCTGTGCCGGGGTGCCCCAGGCCCGGCCCGGCCGCGCCGCCGCCTCGTTCCGCCGCACCGCCACCGCCCGCGGACGTCACTTCCGGCCGCCCCGCCCCGCGCGCCCCGCCAATCAACGGCCGCGCCGCCTCACACCACCCACCGACCCCGCCCTACCCGGGCGCGTACCATCCCGCCCTCCGCGCGGGGGGGGGGGCGCGCCGCCGGTTTTCCTTCCCCGGAGGTTTTGCTTCAGCCCCGTCCCCGCCGCTTTTCTTCCCGCTTCTCTCTCTTCTTATCACCGAGCCCGCCCCGCCCCCGCGGCTTACGACAACGGGGCAGGCACCTGTGTCCCCCCCGTTCCGCGGCGTGGTCGGGCCGCGCCGGCGCGGCACGCGGCGCCCCCTAGCGACGGCGGCGTTGCTGGGCGGGGCCTGCGCTGCCCATGGCCGCGGCCTCGGGCCATGGCGGAGCCGCGCCGCCGGGACCCGCCGCTCTCGGGCCGCGGCCGGCCTGGGAGCGCGGCGGCTCCGCGCAGGAGGCTGAGCACGGCACGGCCCCCGGCCACATGGCCGGATTGACAACGGTTCGGACACGAGCCCCCCGGCCCCATTGACAACGGTTCGGACACGGAGCCCCCCGGCCCCATTACAACGGTTCGGACACGGAGCCCCCGACCCCGCTGAGGATGGCCGGGCACGGAGCCCCCCGGCCCCGCTCACAACGGTTCGGGCACGGCGGCTCCCGGCCCGCAGGAAGACTCGAAGCCCCTCAGCCCAGCCGAGGACGGTCCGGCACGGAGCCCCCCAGCCCGCAGGAGGACGCGGCTCCCCCGGAGGGCTCGTGTGTCGCTGGTGCCGCCGGAGCTCCGCGCGCGGCTGCTGGACGGCGGGACTACCGGAGCCGCGCCGAGGCCGTGGAGCAGCTGCGGCGGGCGGTGGAAGGCACCAGCCCGGCCGCTCTGAGCGCCGCGCCCGCCGCCGCGCTGCTGGGTTTGATCGCGCTGCTGGACGCGCTGCTGCACGACCCAACTTCGCGGTGGCGCGGGGAGCGCTGGAGGTGACCCGGTGCTGGCGCTGCGCCTCGGCCGCGCGTCCCCGCCGTGCTGGCCCCGCTGGTGTGCGCGGCAGCCCGGGCGCTGGCGGACGCTAGCGGCCATGCGGAGGGACAGCGCCCGGCTGCTGCTGCGCCTGATGGCCGTGGTGGGGCCGCGGCCCGTGCTGCGCTTGCTGCTGCAGGAGCGGCTGCTCCGACACCGCAGCGCCCGGCTCCGCGAGGAGCTGCTCAACACGTGCATCGTGGCGCTGCTCACATACCCGGCCAACGAGCTGGAGCTGCCCCGGCTGGCGGCCGCGCTGGCCCCGGCGCTGCTGGATGCCAAGCGCAGGGTCCGGCACGCTGCCATGGAAGCGTTCGCCGCGCTGGGCTCGGCGCTGGGTCCCGCCAACACCGGCACTCTGCTCCGCGCTCTGGATGCCGTGGAGCTCCGGGCCGGCGGTGCGGGAGTGGTGCACGCCGTGCAAGCCAGGCTGGCCAGGAAAGTGCTGCCAAAGCTGGGCGAGCAAGCGCTGGTGGAGTACGGAGTGCCCTCGCCTTCCTCCGGGCACTGCCGCGGGCATTGCCCCCCGCCCGGAGCCGACACCGAGTGGCTGCTGATGGGCAGCAGGAGCCGGAGCGCTCACAGCCACTGCGGGCACGGAGCTCTGCACGGAGCGGGGTGTGCGGAACGCCGAGTGAGCCCCCGGAGGATCCTGAGCGCCGGCAGAGCCAAGAGCAAACTGCCCTGGGAGAACGAGCCGGCTGCAGACAGGGATGCTGGCTCCGGAGTCAGGATGCCTGTCGCTAAAGCTGTGGAGCAGGTCTGTACATCCCTGCATTCCTTCATCCTTTATTTCCAAATTCAAAATTGTCAGAGGCTTGTTAACTGAGAGGTATTTGGCTGCTGTTTCCATGTTTCAGTAATAATATTTCTTCTCTACAGTTAATTAAAGGCAACATTAGGGCCTTAGAAACTAATTCTTTAAGTACCTTTGTTTAGCTGCATATTTTTGGATGGTATCTGATGAATGAGGCCATTGGATCAGCTGAGTGCAAGATTCATGATAAGAATAATGAATAATGAATTCTTGCACTTCATATATAAAAATACCACTGCAGAAGTGGTATTTTTGATACCATCTGCAAATCACCTGGTGTTTAGGGGAAAGCAAAAATAAGCTTTCTGTAGGTCATTAGGTAGGACATTTTTAATTGTCAATCATGTGTCCCAGGTTGATGCTCAGATATCTTCTGTTCCTGTTTGCACCAAATCTGACTTATTATTGATTTATTTAGCATTTGGTATTAGCAAATGTCTAAAAGTAAGTGGTCCAACAGGTAAACACAAAGCCCAGGGATTTTTACAGATGACACAGGAGAGGCAAATGGTCTTGGCTAACAGAGCATGTCTGACTGACATTGCATGTCTGAATGAAAACATATGGTAGAACTGTTGGGTTTTTGTAATGAATAAATGAATAATCCCCTTTCAGAAGCATTATTTTCTAATATCAGGTCAGACTTAAATTGCTTT
The DNA here is from genome assembly GCA_009741485.1 of Malurus cyaneus samueli. Lineage (NCBI taxonomy): Eukaryota > Metazoa > Chordata > Aves > Passeriformes > Maluridae > Malurus > Malurus cyaneus. The sequence continues at coordinate 238,628 of VKON01000115.1, read as the reverse complement.
GGGAAGGTCAGTTTGGGAATTCCTTGTGTCAGGTTTAAACAAGCATCTTGCCAGACTATTTATCACTTTTAAAAAATAATATATAAATCTTTTTTTCATGTTACCTGGACTCCATGAGACTCTCCTTAGGTCTGACAGTAGTGATGTGACTGACATGTTAATGATGACATGGCAATGAGCACAAGAGTGGGGAAAACAGGCATTATTTGTGTGTGTATGTTTGAGAAGATGGGACTGACTGCAGAGACTTTTCTGTTTATGGGAAAATTGAGCAATTCCTTCAGCTGAGGCTCTGAAGGCAGAGCTTTGGTGTGGGGCTGAGCCAGGACTTTTGGGATAAACCTGAGCACTGCCAAATGCCTGTGTGGCTCTTGCTCCTTGGGCTGATCCAAGCAGGAAAAATGTAGGTCAGGCTGAAGGAAAGATTCTGGTGGAGTTTGGATGTAATCACCTTCTGCCCCTGGAAAGGGGAGGAACCTCTGGAAAATTGTCCAGGTTGTTTTTTTCCTTGCCAATGGTTCTGGGATGTGTTTTAGATATCACACTTGGGGAGGTGTGTCTGTGTGTGATGGGGTTTCTGTTGTGTTTTGGTTTTTTTTTTTCAAGATGACTGCAGACATATCACTTACAAAAAAAAAAAAAATAGAAACCTTTTTTATGTTACGTGGACTCCTGAGACGTCCTTAGATCTGATGGTGGTGACATGAGTGACATGTTAATGATGACATGGCAATGAGCACAAGAGTGGGGAAAACAGACATTATTTGTGTGTGTGTGTGTTTGAGAGGATGGGACTGACTGCAGAGACTTTTCTGTTTATGGGAAAATTGAGCAATTCCTTCAGCCCAGGCTCTGAAGGCAGAGCTTTGGTGTGGGGCTCTTTGGGATAAACCTGGGCACTGCCAAAGTGGCTCTTGCTCCTTGGGCTGATCCAAGCAGGAAAATGTAGGTCAGGCTGAAGTGAAAATTCTGGTGGAGTTTGGATGTAATCACCTTCTGCCCCCTGGAAAGGGGAGGAACCTCTGGAAAATTGTCCAGGTCGTTTTTTTCCGTTTCTGGGATGTGTTTTGGATACCTCACTTGGTGGGGTTTCTGTTGTTTTTTTTCTTTTTTTTTTTTTTAAGTGGACCCATTTGATTTATCATAACTTGATCTCCTGTTAGTGAGCAAACAGAGCTCTCAGGAAATCAGAGGCTGTGCAGAGGAGATTCCTCAGAGCCACATTTAGGCACTCAGATTTGAATTCTCAGTTGCTTGGTAACTTGTTGCTGTGCTGGATGAGGTCATGGCCAGTGAGTGCTGGCTGGGGCAGGCTTTTAACAAAATAAACCCAGTTAATGTTTCTGCACTGTCACAGACTGTTCATGTCTAGGCTTGAGTGCTCATCCCCTTCCTTGGTGCCTGGGTTACCTTTCCTGAGGCTCCTAAAGACATCTGAGTCTTCCTGAGTTAATGAATCAGGGAATGAATTCCCTTGGGGTATCTACAGAGAGTCTGGACAGCAAGATATGTGGGGAAAACCTCTGCAGCAAGAAGGTGCTTTTTGGAACAGTATTAAATAGTACAGCTTGGTGAAAAAAAAAAAAAAAAAACCAAACAAAAAAAACAGTTAATTTGTAAAAAAATTTAATTTTAATTTGTAAAAAAACCCAGTGTTTTCCTGGCAGGCTGGACAGAGCCCTGTGCTGCTGGTGGTGTGTTTTTCTGTATCTGTGAACAAAAAGGAAATTCAAACAGGCACCAGCACCTGGCTGGGGCTTGGAAAGGGGGAACATTCCCAGCCCCTCTCCAGGGAGGGAAATGGTCCTTTTCTGAAAGGAAGGAACCTTTCTGTACGTGTGGTTGTGTTGTGGTTGTGTTTATCCCTCTAAAGTGGGAGGAGTTCCAGCCCTGCAGAGAGGGAGAGAAAGCAATGAGCTTATGGATTGTGTTTGGTTGCATTTAGAGGTGGGTAAATCATCAAATCCTGGAATGCTTTGGGTTAAAGGGATTTTAAATCCCATCCAGTGCCACCCCATCCATGGCAGGGACCTCTCCCACTGTCCCAGTGTCCAGCCTGGCCTTGGGCACTCAAAGGGATCCAGGGCTGCAATTCCATCCCAGCCCTCCTCACCCTCCCAGGGAACAATTCCTGCCCAAAATCCCATCTAACTCTGCCCTCTGACAGTGGGAACCTGATTTGGCACAGGCTGAATTAATCCTGTCAACCAGACTCAGTTACTGTAAAGGAAATCTAAAACATCAGCATGGTTTAATAATGCAGCGTTTACCTGAGCGCTGCAATTGGCACCTTTGCTGCTCCTTCTTCACATCCTGATCCTTTATCTGAAGCTTTGGGTCTGGGGACACTGCCCTGTGATGCTGGGGACCACAGGGACACGAGGGAGTGGCTGGAGTTGTGTCAGGATGGCTTTAGGATGGATTTTAGGGAAGGTTTTTGTGTCCCCAGAGGGTGCTGGCACTGCCCAGGCTCCCCAGGGAATGGTCCAAGAGCTCCAGGGGCACAGGGGATGTTGGGGGGTCTGGGCAGGGAAGGGGTGATTTATGATCTGTGGACCCATGAATTTTGATCCCTATGGTCCACTCAGGATATTCCCTGATCCCTATGGGTCTCTGCAGCTCAGAATATTCCCTGATCCCTGTGGATCCCACTCAGTATTCATCGACCTGTGGATCCCACTCAGGATATTCCTGATCCCTGTGGATCCACTCAGATATTCCCTGATCCTGTGGATCCCACAGGTATCTCCTGATCTGATACTCAGGATATTCCATGATCCTGTGGATCCCACTCAGGATATTCCATGATCCTGTGGATCCCACTCAGGATATTCCCTGATCCTGTGGGTCCCACTCAGGATATTCCATGATCCTGTGGATCCCACTCAGGATATTCCATGATCCTGTGGATCCCACTCAGGATATTCCTGATTCCTGTGGGTCCATCAGGTATTCCATGATCGTGGATCCATCAGAGATCCATGATCCTGTGGTCCACTCAGATATTCCCTGATCTGTGGATCCACAGGATATTCCAGCGTGGATAAAGGATTCCATGATCCTTGGGCATCAGGATATTCCTGATCCTGTGGTCCCATCGGATATTCCTGATCCTGTGGATCCACTCGGGATTATTCCGATCTGTGGTCCCACCGCAAATTCATGATCCTGATGGTCCATCGATTTCTGATCCTGTGGATCCCTCAGGATATTCCTGATCCTGTGGATCCCACTCAGGATATTCATGATCTGGGTCCACTAGGCTTTCCATGATCCTGTGGATCCCACTCAGGATTTTCCATGATTCTGTGGGATTCCCACTCAGGATTTCTCTGATCCTGTGGTCCCACTCGGAATTCTGATCGGTCATCGAAATTCCTGATCCTGTGGATCCACTCAGGATTTTCCTGATCCTGTGACCACTCAGGATATCTGATCCGTGGATCCACTCAGGATATTCATGTCCTGTGTCCATCAGGATATTCCATGATCTGTGATCCCACTCAGGATATTCCTGATCCTGTGGATCCCACTCAGGATATTCCATGATCCTGTGGATCCCACTCAGGAATTGATCCTGATCCTGGGCCCACTCAGGATATCCATGATCCTGTGGATCCCACTCAGGATATTCCATGATCCCTATGGATCCCACTCAGGATATTCCATTTTCCCTATGGATCCCTCCAGCTCAGGAATTCCCTGGTGCAAGTTGTGAATTTTTTTCCATCCTGCAATCAGGATCTGTGAGAAGTTAAACCTGAACTCCCTCAGTAACAAAAATACATTTATCACGCATAAATTCAGTCAGTGAGCTTGTTTCTGTATATGTCAAATATTAATTATTAATTCAGACATTCCTTTGAAATGAATTTGCTTAAAAATTAACTTTTGGAGTCATTCTGTGGCTGAAGGGATGCATGAAAGTAGTTTAATGTTTAAAGCTGTTTCCCTGCCAGTATTTTGAGGGTCATGTTACACTGTGATTGTCCAAGGCTGCGTCTAGACTTTCCTGATCAGATAAGGTGTGAGTAAAACACGTGTAAGTTAACGTGTGCTAAAAATAAAAGGTAGATAAGGCACAGGGAATTCAGGGCTTTGTGTGAAAACCTTTCTGGAGAGCTGTGGCTTCTCCATCCCTGGAAATTCAGGTGTTCAATGGCAGCTTTGAATATTGAACATTGATTTGAATATTGAATATTGAACAGTTGAATATTGACAGTTGATATTGAACATGGTTTGAATTGAACCAGTTTGAATATGAATTGATTTGAATATTGAAGTAATTGAAAGGTTTGAATATTAAAATGGTTTGAATATTGAACACATGTTTGAATATTGAAACATGATTTGAATATTGAACATGTTTGAATATTGAATATTGAACATGGTTTGAATATTGAATGGTTTGGATATTGAACATGGTTTGGATATTGAACACTGGTGTGAATATTGAACATGATTTGAATATTGAACAGGTTTGAATATTGAACACATGTTTGAATATTGAACATTGATTTGAATATTGAACATGGTTTGAATATTGAATATTGAGCACAGGTTTGAATATTGAAATTGAACATGGTTTGGATATTGAAATGGTTTGAATATTGAACACAGGTTTGAATATTGAAAATGGTTTGAATATTGAAAATGGTTTGAATATTGAACACAGGTTTGAATATTGAACATTGGTTTGAATATTGAACACAGGTTTGAATATTGAACACAGGTTTGAATATTGAAAATGGTTTGAATATTGAACACAGGTTTGAATATTGAACACAGATTTGAATATTGAATATTGAAGACAGGTTTGAATATTGAAAATGGTTTGAATATTGAGCACAGCTTTGAATATTAAACATAGGTTTGAATATTGAACATTGCAGATCCTGCTCATCCCTGTCTCTGCTGCTGGAGGAACTTTTGGTGTTTAAAGGTTCCTTCTGGGAAAAATGACCATTTGAACATTTCAGCCCAGATTTAAGCCCTGTCACAAAGTTCATGAGAACTCTGGGATCTCCCCTGACTGCAGTGTTGGGCAACACATCAGGAATTCTTCTCATTTCCATATTGATCTGATAACTGGGGAATTTGATAGCTGGGCTTTGTTAAGGATTTGTGAAACAAAACCTCTTTGTTTTCCTCAGAAATAAGGAGGATCAGAGCTGGGGTGTCCCTCTGGCACCTGAGCCCTGGTTTATCTGGAGATGGGAGAGGATTTAGGGAGATTCTCTTCTGTCTGGGTGCTGTTGGTCTCTTCCCAGCTCCCCAGAGAAGGAATATTTTCATTCATCACAACCTAGGCTGGGGTTTAGAGCACCCTGGGATTGTTGGAATTGTCACTGGATGAACTTTAAAATCCCCTCTAACCCAAACCATTCCATGATTCCATGACAGGACACTAATGGGCTGTGCTTTGATAACAATTATCAAAATTAATTATTAACAAAGTTAACAAAGTGGATGGATTCAGATTTTTCCAACACTCACAGAATTCAAAGGAATCTGAACCCTTTTGAGAAATCCCTTTGCTGGGATCTGTCATGGACTCAGGAACCATCTGGCAGCTCTGGGTTTGCTTTATTTCCCCACTCTCAGGCCTGTGTTTGGTGAATTTGCAATGCTGGAATTACAATTTGTGTACAAGGAAGCAGAGTTTTTATTCCTGGAGGTGGGATGGGAAGAGCTGAGTGAAACTGTGTTGGAATTTACTCCTTCTGCATATATTGGTTTATTGGTATGGAAAAATGGATAAAAGTTAATCCTGGACCAGCTCCTAAACAGAAAATTCTCTCTATCCCAGCTAAAACCAGGCTGTGGTAATTCATACAAACATTGAATTATGGACTGAAAGATCTGTGCTTGGAAAATGATGTTTGGTGATTGCAGGAGTGGGAATGCCAAAGTCTCACCTTTTTTATCATCCTGCCTCACAATAACCTGCAATAAACCACTTCACCATTTTCCTGCTATTCTTTTTTTTTCTGCTATTCTTTTTCTCCTGCTGTTCTTTTTCTCCTGCTGTTCTTTTTCTCCTGCTATTCTTTTTTCTCCTGCTATTCTTTTTCTCCTGCTATTCTTTTCTCTGCTATTTTTTCCTCTATTCTTTTTCTCCTGCTTTTCTTTTCTCCTGCTGTTTACATTTTTTTCTCCTGCTATTCTTTTTCTCCTGCTATTCTTTTTCTCCTGCTATTTTTTCCTGCTATTCTTTTTTTCCTCCTATTTTTTTCCTGCTATTCTTTTTTTCCTGCTATTCTTTTTTTTCCTGCTATTCTTTTTTTCCTGCTATTCTTTTTTTCCTGCTATTCTTTTTTTCCTGCTATTCTTTTTTTCTGCTATTTTTTCTCCTGCTATTCTTTTCTCTGTGTCCCTCAGAGCTCAGTTTGGATGGAGCCTCCCTAAATTTTCCCCTGTGTGCTTTAATCACTTATCCCAAAATCCTTCCAGGGAGATCTGATCCCTGCAAACTGATGAAAAACCTTCAGCTCTGCCTGTCAGGGATGGGGATTTGATATCAGGATTTTTTTGGGCATTTTGCTGGGTTTGTTTGGGGTATTTCACACTGGAGATTGGGGCAATAATCCCATTGTAGCCCAGGAAATGCTGGCAGTAAATCAGAACATATTTCTGTAAGCAAAGACAACATTTTGGGCACTTTTCTTAACCAAAAAAACCCCTCCCAGGAGCAGGGAAGCACATTGGAGTGAAAGTTTTCCAATGGGAACAGTCAGAGAGAAGAGAATTAGGAATATGTCATTGAAAAGTTCAAATTGCAAAGTTTATTTTTCCAAAAGGAGTCTGGAGATGGAATTTTCTCTTGGCTTGAATGTGCATCTTGTGCCTCTTCTTTACTTGGAAAGGACCTGGAGGTTTTGTTGGAATTCAGTTTTTTCTCTAAATTCCACAACCAATTCAATTTTCCAGCTCCTGTCTGATACAGTAAATGTTCCAAGGATTTAAGAACAATTAATTATCATGGGTCTCATCCCAAGTTTTCAGTTCTGTGCTTCATTTTGAGATGCTTTTGTTTGGGCTTTAAGAAACCCCATTACAACATTAAACTCCTTAAAGGCTGCACTTTTTTTGAGCCAGACCCTGAATTTTGAAGAGTATCAAAATCTCCCTGAGGTTTTTCCTGGAGCAGGGAATGTTTGGAAGCCTTTGGGGTCTCTTTTTGTCCAACACAGCCTGAATTTAGGAGAAAATACAATTATGGGCTCGTGGAGAGCAATAGGTTCATGTTCCAGGAGGTTTTGTGAAGTTCCAGTCTGAAAATCCATGGAACCTTCAGTGAAATGAAATGTGTTTATAAATTTCTATATTTTGGATGTGTTAGAGCACAAATTCCCACATTTACACATCAGGAATTGGATAAAGGAGAACAAATATTTCCATTTCTGCTCCAACTCCTCCCTGTGTGTGTGAAATGGAAGAGCAAATACAGCCTGGGAATGATTTAAATCACTGATTTTACTAATTTAATCCAAAATTCGTTTAAAGCATAACATTTTCTTTGCTAAATATTTATATTATTGAGATTTTCTCCCCACCTATACCCAGTTCTCAGTAAAATCTGGTGTTGCCAGGTACAGTTTTTAGACTGAATTTGGAGGGTGTGGTTTGCAAGTTCCATTCAGGGATTTTGGGATTTGATATTTAAAAACCTCTTCATCTAACGCACATAATTCAAAATGTCACTGTTTAATTTTTAAAATTTAATTTTTAAAACAGTGCAATTCTCTACCAGTTTATTTTGTTGGGTTTTTTTTTTTTTGAGTAATTTTAACCTGTGTTTTACTAAAACCTAGAAAACAGCTAAAATACTTTTTAATGCTTCAACTATTTAAAAATTGAGTAGTTGGGGAAGTAAAACTTGTATCCAAATGTTTATAATTGTGCTGTTTGCACAGAGCAGGGCTGTGTTTTCATTTCACACCCAATTTATTTTGGTTTTTTTTTCTCAGTTCTCGGCATCCAACGATTTCCTCCACTCCCCAAAGCTCCGGCCCTCCCAAGGAATCCCAGCTGGTGATGAATTATTTTTCAGCAGGAAAAGAGCTTCCAGGGCTTTATTCCAACCCAGTGTGGAGCTGAATTTGGAGCCTTCTCCCCTTGCTGCTGGTGAGTGGGGGCTCAGGGGATTTGAATTTTTGGGGACACAGAAAAGCCTGGGCAAGACCAGACCTGAGTGTTGAGCTCTGTCCTTGTCCCTTCTTGGCTTTGCTAAACCTGCTCCCTCACCCTGATTGGGGTTTTAAGGGTTTTTTTTGCTCCCCTTTATTGTCCATATTCAAGAGGGGATTGTTCTGTTTTTTTTTTTTTTTTTTTCCCCCTGCAATTCGAGCTGGGCAGTGCCCTGGAGAACAGCCAGTCCTTTTCCCTTTTTTTTTTTTTTTTTTTTTTTTTTTCTCTCAGCTGTTTTATGAGGTTGCTTGGAGACTTTGGAATTGAGTACTTGGAGTGAATTTGGAATTTTACACTCAGAGTTCCCTGTGAAATATTATTGGATTTTTTTTTCTTCGTTGAAGAAAAAACTCTTCTGAGTTTTTATTCTTCCTTGGGTTAAATGTTGATTTGGTTCTCTGTGCTCTCTTTTTGGAAGGTGCTATGGGTTCTCATCAGCCCCAGATTTCAGGGAAATGTGGCACATTTGGATTCCCACGTGGGAAGAGTGGCAGCGTGGACTCGGATTTACAATTTTTGGGATTAAATAACAATCAGCAGGACAAAGGTACGTGGTACATGCAGAGCTGAATTTGGAGTTTAAAAACTCCTGGAAAAGTTGGCCAGTCCCTCTCCAGATATCCTGTGTGATTTAATTTGTGGTTTTTAATTCACAGCCCCACCTTTGATATCTGACAGGGTGTCACAGAAAAGGTGCTGCTCTGGGACAATCACAGTTTGATCTTTCATCACTTTTTTTTTTTTAAATACAGTTCTCCAAAATTTTTTTTTAAAGCAGTTCTCCTCCATTATTTTTTTAAAATCCAGTTCTCCAAAACATGCCTGAGAAGTGGTTTTAAGGTTTAAACTCACATTTAGAGTGGAATGCAATTTGCAGAATGAATGCAGAATGAAATTGGTTGATTTGTCTGGGTAAAACCTTCAGGCTTTGACATTATTTCAACAGAAATCACTCTTATGGTGTAATTATTTCATTGGTACTTATTGTTATGATGCATTATTTCATGAGAAATCACTCTTATTGTGTAATATTTCATTGGAAATTATTGTTATGATGCATTATTTCATGGGAAATCACTCTTATTGTGTAATATTTCATCACCAATTATTTTTACAATGCATTATTTCATTGGAAATTATCATTACAAGAACCACTTACAAATCCTGTTTTTTTCTTTGCTCAGTTTGTTCCAGTTTCAATTTTCCCAGCAAGAGCCAGAGAAGTTTTTGCACTCAGGCAGAACCCCCCACACCTTTCCAGATCCTTCCCTCCTTCCCCCTGTCCTCCCCCAGGAGCAGCCCCAAACACCTCCCAGGAAAATCCCAAGAGGATTTTTCCACCTCCTGGCCCCACAAAAGCCTGGAAGGGCTGCCTAAAGCTGCATCCCAAAAACTGCTGGGCCAAAAGCCAGGAGACAGCACAGGTGGGATGGCATTGTTTTTTATGAATTATTATTATTATTATTATTATTTATTATTATATTATTATTATTATTATTTATTATCATTCTTATCATATATTCATTATTATCATTATATTATATTATTTATTATCATTATTATATTATATATATATATCATTATTATTATTTCATCTATTATATTTATTATACTTTTATTATTATTATTATTAATTTATTATTTATTATTATTATTATTATTATTATTTATTATTATTATTATTATTATATTATTATTATATCATTTATTTTATTATCATTATATTATTATATTATATTATTATTATTATCATTATTATTATTATATTATTATTATCATCATTATTATCTTATCATTATATTATTATATTATATTTTATTATTATTACTATTATTATTATATATTTTATTATATTATTTATATTTTATTATTTATTTATTATTATTATATTATTATTATTATTATTTTATTATTATTATTATTATTATATTATTTTATTATTTTATTTTATTATTTTTATTTTTATTATTATTCCAAGAACTGTTCTTTTCTTTGCTCAGTGGGATAAAAAGGGGTTGGGGATGGATTTTGAGTGTTTTTTCAGGGGTCAGAATATCCAGGGGAGGTGAGGAATGGGAGTGATTTATTGATTTATGGCTCATATCCCTGCAGGTTTCTTCTAAAAAAACAGAGCCTTTGGATTTGTCATAAAGCAAAATACACTACAGCTCTGCTTTTATTCCCAGTAACATTTCAAGGTCTTAAAATGAAAATAAAACCCCAACATTTTTAATATAATTTTTAATAACTCTCCATACTCTTAATTCATACATGAAGAAAAAGGTCACTCCTTTCCAAAAAATGCATTTTGCTTTTTTTTCTCTTCATTTGAATCATGGAATCCCATAATATTGGGTCAGAACAGACTTTAAAACTCATCCACTTCCAAACCCCTGGGTAAAAATAATTTTACTCTCTGTTTATGTTTATTTTTTATTACTCAGGAGGCTTCTAAAACAAAATAACACAAAAAATCAGTTTCCACATAAATTTTTTTTCACTGATGAAAATAATCTTTTTGTGATGTCATCTTCCTCGAGAGCCATATTATTGTGTGGAAAATTTCCAGCTGAATGCTTTGGGAATTGCTGCCCCTGGAATGTGACAGAATCTTCATCACGTGCTTTATTAGTGTTTTATTAATTTATATTTTTATATATTTTATATATTATATTTTTTTATATTATATTTTGTATATATTATTTTATTATATTTTATATATTTTAATATTATTACATTACATTACATTACATTACATTATATTATTATATAATGTATTATTAAAATATGTATTATTATATATTTATATATTTATCCTTATCATATCCTTTCTCTATGCATTTTGATTTTTTTCTGGTTTCTTGGAGTTCCTTGTTTGCTTACAGCAGCTCCAGAGGAGTTTGGGGATGAGTCCTTTTTAATGAAGTTAATTAACTTTTAATGGGCTTTTTTAATGCCCCAAAACACCTCCAAAAAATCCCCAAAAAATCCCCAAATATCCCCAAGAACCCCAAAAACGCCCCCAAAAATATCCAAAACCCCCCCCAAAAGCCCCCAAAAAATCCAAAAATCCCCAAAGACCCAAAATGGCCCAAAAAATCCCAAAATCACCAAAAACCCCAAAAATCCCAAAACTCCAATCAAATCCCCAAGAAACCAAAAATGCCAAAATCCAAAATACCAAACCAAATAACTTAAATCCTCCCAAAAATCCCAAAACCTACGCCCCAAAAATCCCAAATCCAAAAACCCAAAAATCCCAAACCTCAAAAAACCCATTTACCAAAAAATCCAAGAAACCCAAAAATTCCAAATCCCCAAAAACCAAAATCACAAAAGCCCAAGAACCCAAAATTCCAAATCACAAAAAATCCCAAAAACCCACCCAAAATCCAATTCCAAATGATTCCTTCCAGCTGAGGATATTTTGATTTCTGCGGATGACTGCAGGATCATGTTTCTATTTGTGAATGGAGGGTCACTAAGGGGATGTCATGAGGGGTTTGGGCACCCTGGATTGTTGGAATTGTCACTGGATGAACTTTAAAATCCCTTCTAACCCGAACCATTCCACGATTCCATGAGGGTTTTTAACCCATGAGGTTTTTAACCCATGAGGTTTTTTTATTTTTTAACCCATCAGGGTTTTAACATCAGGGTTTTTAACCCATCAGGTTTTTAACCCATAAGGGATTTTAACCCATGAGGGTTTTTTAACCCATCAGGTTTTTAACCCATGAGATTTTTTAACCCATGAGGGTTTTTTTAACCCATCAGGTTTTAACCATAGGTTTTTTAACCCATGAGGTTTTTTAACCCATGATTTTTTTTTTAACCCATCAGGTTTTTAACCCATAAGGTTTTTAACCCATGAGGGTTTTTTAACCCATCGAGGTTTTTAACCCATGAGGGTTTTTTAACCCATGAGGTTTTTTTTTAACCCATTAGGTTTTTAACCCATGAGTTTTTAACCCATGAGGGTTTTTAACCCATAGATTTTTAACCCATGAGGTTTTTAACCCATCAGGTTTTAACCCATGAGGGTTTTTAACCATGAGTTTTTACCCATGAGGGTTTTTAACCCATGAGGTTTTTTAACCCATGAGGTTTTTCCCATCAGGTTTTTAACCCATAGGTTTTTAACCCATGAGGTTTTTAACCCATCAGGGTTTCCATAGGGTTTTTTTTTAACACAGAGGTTTTTAACCCATGAGGTTTTTAACCCATGAGGGTTTTTTAACCCATGAGGGATTTTAACCCATGAGGTTTTTTATTTTTTAACCCATGAGGTTTTTTTAACCCATCAGGTTTTAACCATGAGGTTTTTAACCCATGAGGGTTTTTACATGAGGTTTTTAACCCATCAGGTTTTTAACCCATGAGGTTTTTAACCCATGATTTTTTTTTAAACCATCGGTTTTTTAACCCATGAGGTTTTTAACCATGATTTTTACCCATCAGGTTTTTAACCCATGAGGTTTTTAACCCATGAGGTTTTTAACCCTGAGGTTTTTAACCCATGAGTTTTTAACCCAGAGTTTTTAACCCATGAGGTTTTTTAACCCATGAGGTTTTTAACCCATGAGGGTTTTTTAACCCATGAGGTTTTTAACCCATGAGTTTTTAACCCATGACGTTTTTTAACCCATGAGGTTTTTAACCCATTCAGGGTTTTAACCATCAGGTTTTTAACCTCATGAGGGTTTTTAAACCATGAGGGTTTTAACCCATGAGGTTTTTAACCCATCAGGTTTTTAACCCATCAGGTTTTTAACCCATGAGGTTTTTAACCCATGATTTTTTTTTTAACCCATGAGGTTTTTAACCCATGATTTTTTTTTTAACCCATGAGGTTTTTAAACCATCAGGTTTTAACCATGAGGTTTTTTTAACCCATGAGGGTTTTTAACCCATGAGGTTTTTAACCATGAGTTTTTAACCCTCACCCCAAGGCACAAGGAGCTGTGTGCACGCCGAGATGCGATGCCAGTTCACCCTGCTGCTGTCCATGCCCACCATGCCAATCTCTGTGTGTTTTTTTTTCCAGTGATGCCCCGCTGGATAAACCCCCCCTGCAGCTGAGCTGTGCCCTGGCCAGACCCCCCGTGGGCAGAGGGGCACTGAGAGGTGCCCGTCCCGTGCCCCCCATCCCACGCCTGCCCGGCCACGGGGGTGGCACCGGCGCGGGCACCGAGCTGGCAGCGGGGCTGGCACAGCTGCACGTGCGCCTGGAGCACCAGGAGGTGGGTGACAGGGGGTTTGGGGGATTTGAGCCCGTCCTGGGGCTGTTCTGGGATGGGTTGGATGGTTCTGGAAGTTGTCCCTGCCCATGGAATTTGGTCCCTTCCATCCCACACCACTCTGGGATTTTGTGACCTCCTGGATTTGCTTTGTGTCTGTGTGTTCCACTCTCTGCTCCTCACTGAAAGGAGTTTAAACTGTTAAAGAGGAAGAATTTTAACATAAAAAATACTCGGAATAAGGTGAATTTCGAGTCCCTTCCATCCCACACCACTCTGGGATTCTGTGACATCCTGGGTTTGATTTGTGTCTGTGTCTTCCACCCTCTGCTCCTCACTGAAAGGAGTTTGAGCTGTTAAACAGAAAAAATCTCTAACATATTTCTAAAAATACTCAGAATAAGGTGAATTTCGAGTCCCTTCCATCCCACACCACTCTGGGATTTTATGGGGATTTGAACCCATCCTGGGGCTGTTCTGGGATGGTTTGGATGGTTCTGGAATTGTCCCTGCCCATGGAATTTCATCCCTTCCATCCCACACCACTCTGGGATTCTGTGACCTCCTGGATTTGCTTTTCTGTCTGTGTCTTCCACCCTCTGGTCCTCACTGGAAGGATTTTAAACTGTTAAAGAGGAAGAATTTCTAATATGAAAAATACTCAGAATAAGGTGAATTGAGTTTGAGCTGTTAAACAAACAGGAAAAAATTCTAACATGAAAAATACTCAGAATAAGGTGAATTTTGAGTCCCTTCCATCCCACACCACTCTGGGATTCTGTGACCTCCTGACTTTGCTTTTCTGTCTGTGTCTTCCACTCACTGAAAGGACTTTAAACTGTTAAAGAGGAATTTATAACATAAAAAATACTCAGAATAAGGTGAATTTCAAATCCCTTCCATCCACACCACTCTGGGATTTTATGGGGATTTGAACCCATCCTGGGGCTGTTCTGGGGTGGGTTGGGTGGTTCTGGAACTGTCCCTGCACATGGAATAAAGTGAACTTTGAGTCCCTTCCATCCCACACCACTCTGGGATTCTGTGACCTCCTGGCTTTGCTTTGTGTCTGTGTCTTCCACTCACTGAAAGTAGTTTAAACTGTTAAACAAACAGGAAGAATTTCTAACATGAAAAATACTCAGAATAAGGTGAATTTCGAGTCCCTTCCATCCCACACCACTCTGGGATTTTATGGGGATTTGAACCCATCCTGGGGCTGTTCTGGGCTGGTTTGGATGGTTCTGGAAGTTGTCTCTGCCCATGGAATTTGGTCCCTTCCATCCCACACCACTCTGGGATTCTGTGACCTCCTGGATTTGCTTTTGTCTCTGTCTTGCACCCTTTGATCCTCACTAAAAGGACTTTGAGCTGTTAAACAGAAAGAATTTCTAACATGAAAAATATTCAGAATAAGGTGAATTGAGTTTGAGCTGTTAAACAAACAGGAAGAATTTCTGACATGAAAAATACTCAGAATAAGGTGAATTTCTAATCCCTTCCATCCCACACCACTCTGGGATTTTATGGGGATTTGAACCCATCCTGGGGCTGTTCTGGGATGGTTTGGATGGTTCTGGAATTGTCCCTGCCCATGGAATTTCATCCCTTCCATCCCACACCACTCTGGGATTCTGTGCCCTCCTGGATTTGATTTGTGTCTGTGTCTTCCACCCTCTGGTCCTCACTGAAAGGAGTTTAAACTGTTAAAGAGGAAGAATTTCTAACATAAAAAATACTCAGAATAAGGTGAATTTCGAGTCCCTTCCATCCCACACCACTCTGGGATTCTGTGACCTCCTGACTTTGCTTTTGTCTGTGTCTTCCACTCACTGAAAGGACTTTGAGCTGTTAAAAAGGAAGAATTTATAACTTAAAAAATGCTCAGAATAAGGTGAATTGAGTTTGAGCTGTTAAACAAACAGGAAGAATTTCTAACATGAAAAATACTCAGAATAAGGTGAATTTCGAGTCTCTTCCATCCCACACCACTCTGGGATTTTATGGGGATTTGAACCCATCCTGGGGGTGTTCAGGGCTGGTTTGGATGGTTCTGGAACTGTCCCTGCCCATGGAATTTGGTCCCTTCCATCCCACACCACTCTGGGATTCTGTGACCTCCTGGATTTGCTTTTCTGTCTGTGTGTTCCACTCACTGAAAGGAGTTTAAACTGTTAAAGAGTTTAAACATTTTGAACATGAAAAATACTCAGAATAAGGTGAATTTTGAGTCCCTTCCATCCCACACCACTCTGGGATTCTGTGACCTCCTGGATTTGCTTTCTGTCTGTGTCTTCCACCCTCTGCTCCTCACTGAAAGGATTTTAAACTGCTAAAGAGGAAGATTTTCTAATATGAAAAATACTCAGAATAAGGTGAATTGAGTTTGAGCTGTTAAACGAACAGAAAGAATTTCGAACATGAAAAATATTCAGCAAAAATATGAATTTCGAGTCCCTTCCATCCCACACCACTCTGGGATTCTGTGACCTCCTGGATTTGCTTTTCTGTCTGTGTCTTCCACTCACTGAAAGGAGTTTGAGCTGTTAAACAGAAAGAATCTCTAACATATTTGTAAAAATACTCAGAATAAGGTGAATTTCGAATCCCTTCCGTCCCACACCACTCTGCGATTTTAGGGGATTTGAACCCATCCTGGGGTGTTCTGGGATGGTTTGGATGGTTCTGGAACTGTCCCTGCTCATGGAATTTGGTCCCTTCCATCCCACACCACTCTGGGATTTGTGCTCTGGATTTGATTTGTGTCTGTGTGTTCCACCTTTGTCCTCACTAAGGGTTAATGCTAAAGAGGGAATTTCTAATATTCTAATACTCAGAATAGGAATTTGAGTCCCTTCCATCCACACCACTCTGGGATTCTGTGACCTCCTGACTTTGCTTTTGTTGTGTCTTCCACTCACTGAAAGGACTTTGACTGTTAAAGAGATTTATAACAAAATGCTCAGATATGAATTGAGTGAGCTAACAACAGGAATTTTAACATGAAAAATACTCAGAATAAGGTGAATTTTGAGTCCCTTCCATCCCACACCACTCTGGGATTCTGTGACCTCCTGGATTTGCTTTCTGTCTGTGTCTTCCATCCTCTGCTCCTCACTGAAAGGATTTTAAACTGCTAAAGAGGAAGATTTTCTAATATGAAAAATATTCAGAATAAGGTGAATTGAGTTTGAACTGTTAAACAAACAGGAAGAATTTCTAACATGAAAAATATTCAGAATAAGGTGAATTTCGAGTCCCTTCCATCCCACACCACTCTGGGATTTTATGGGGATTTGAACCCATCCTGGGGCTGTTCAGGGCTGGTTTGGATGGTTCTGGAACTGTCCCTGCCCGTGGAATAAAGTGAACTTTGAGTCTCTTCCATCCCACACCACTCTGGGATTCTGTGACCTCCTGGATTTGCTTTTCTGTCTGTGTGTTCCACCCTCTGGTCCTCACTGAAAGGACTTTAAACTGTTAAACAGGAAGAATTTCTAACATAAAAAATATCAGCAAAAGCAGGGGAGAGTGCTGCAGCATTTAAGAATTACAGATTTTCCTGCTTATTTGAGCAAGATTTGCTTGCTGGGCACTGATTGTGTGGTTTAGATGGGATATTGGAAGGAATTGATCCCTGGGAGGGTTGGAGGGCTGGGATGGAATTCCCAGAGAATTCCTGGATCCCTTTGAGTGTCCAAGGCCAGGCTGGACATTGGGGACCCTGGGACAGTGGGAGGGGTCCCTGCCATGGATGGAGTGGGATTTAAGATCCTTTCCAAAGCATTCCATGGTTTTGTTTTTGGGAAAAGCTTGAGGAGGTCCCACTGTGTGTGCTGGCAGCCATCAAACCCCTCCTTGAATCCAACAACAAACACGGAGCACTTGGTGTATTTTACCAGGAATAAATGTACTCCTGATTTGCCTGAAAGTGAAGCAGGGATAGGAATTGCTGTTCAGTTGTATTTGTTTGAGGATAATTATTCCTGTGCAATCAAACAAGGAGAGGAATTGTTATAACCCCCCTAAACCCGTGTGAGCAGTGATCATGCACTGAGTTGAACTCTCAAAAATTTCCTTTATTTAACTAAAAAAAAGCATTTTCCCTCTGCAGTGAGTAACCCCTGTCATTTTTTCCCCTCTGTGCAGATGAAGAATTCCCTGAAATCCCTGCGGAACAGCGCAGCCAAGAAGAGAGCAAAGCTGAGCAGCAGCATGGCCGAGCTGGAGAGCCCCGACTCTGCAGTGAAACTCGAATTTTCCGGGGATTGTCCCTCTCAGGGCTCCTCCCCCAGCGCTGCTTCCACTGGGGAAAGTGGAATTTTCAGCCAGGAATCGCTGAATTCCCCCGTGGGCACCGTGCCCTGCAGGAGCAGAGGGATGTGAGTGTCACTTGGTGTCCCCTCAGCTGGAAATCCTCACCCTACCTTGCTTAAATACTGATATTAATTGTTATTCATTTGATATAAGATTGCATTGCTTAATTGTCTGCTTTTTTCCAAAATGAATTATGTTCCTATCTAAAAATATAAGAGCTGCTTCATTATATAATTCTATTTTTTTCTGTCTTTTGACATGAAGCTGCATAGTCCAGGGTAGGGAGCAGTTATATTCAATATTCAATAGTCATAGTCAATATTAAATATTAATACTAAATAGTAAATATTAAACACTAAATATTAAATACTAATACTAAATATTAATACTAAATATTAATATAAAATATTAAATACTAAATATTAAATGCTAAATACTAAATATTAAATACTAATATTAAATATTAAATAACAAAATATTAAATGCTAAATACAAAATATTAATGCTAATTACAAATTAAATACTAATACAATATTAAATATTAAGCTAAATTTAAATGCTATCTAATATAATCTAAACACTAAATAAATATTAATCTAATACTAATATAAATACTAAATGTTAAATGCTAAATACTAAATATTAATACTAAATATTAAATCTAAATACTAAATATTAAATACTAAATATTAAATACTAAATACTAATATTAAATTAAAACTAAACTAATACTAAAATAAATATATTAAATATAAATTAAAATTAAATACTAAATACAAAAATTAAATACTAAATATAAATATTATACTAGATATTAAATATTAAATACTAAATATTAAATACTAAATATTAAATACTAAATCTAAATATTAAATGCTAAATACTAAATATTAAATGCTAAATACTAATATTAAATCTAAACTAAATATTAAATATTAAATACTAAATATTAAATATTAAATACTAATTAATACTAATTTAAAATAAATACTAATATAATACTAAATATTAATACTAAATACTAAATATTAAATCTAAATACTAAATATTAAATAATCCTTCCCCTGGCCCAGCAGGAACGTGACCAGAGCTGAACAGGGGAGGAACAAGATGAGGAGTAAAGAGGAAGGAGAAGTTGGGTTTTTACAGCCTAAAAATTGAGGGAGGAATGGTTTGGGTTTGTTGAGAAGATTAAGACAGTGCAGATGTTTTTTTATTGTGGATCAAGATTTGTTTTCAGCTCTTTTCCATTTATTCCTGAGAGATAATTGTGAATTTAAACTGCCTTCCCAGAGCTCTTCTAAACAGAAATTGTGTGGTGTAAATGCTGCTCTGATTGTAAAGGGCAACAACCCAGTTGGGTATGAGCAGCAGAAACTATTGTTTAATGAAATAAAAAGGAATTTGAGGAATTTTGCAAATTTTCCAGTCCAAAATCTCTGCTGCTCTCAGAGCCTGTGGTAAATCTCTTTGTGGCTCTGAACTGAAAATACCTTTTATTTTTTGTGCATGGAATGGTTTGGGTTTGGAGGTATCATAAACGACATACAGCTAACTGATGAAATTGAACAGAAAGAAAAAGGAAAAGGTTTTGATTCAGAATGACTCACAAACAGAATGCTTTTATTTGTGCAGCTCAGAATTAATTTATCCTCACATCCCTTCCCTGTGTGCATTATTGCTGAATCACTTTTTTTAAAAAATACTCTTTCAAATCCCACATTTTCCAGTCCAAAATCTCTGCTGCTCTCAGAGCCTGTGGTAAATCTCTTTGCAGCTCTGAACTGAAAATACCTTTTATTTTTTGTGCATGCCATGTCCATTATCCAGTCTTTAATGTCCAAAGAGCATTGAAAAGTTATTCTTGTAGATAAAAGCATTTTCCTGATTTTGTTTTTGTAGATAAAAGCATTTTCCTGGTTTTGTTCTTGTAGATAAAATCATTTTCCTGGTGAATGTCTCTGCTGGGCACTGAGCTGGGAGCAGCTCATCCCTGGAATTTTGATTTGATCACTGTCCTTGACAGCAACATCAGTCCCCAGGCCAAACAATTCCTTATTTATGGTGTATTCTGAATTTTATGTATTCCTTATTTATGGGTGTATTCTGAATTAATTCCTGGGGTATTTATTTCCCCATAAGGATTTTCTTTATGGTGTTCTTCATAATGGACCTTTGTAATGTTCTTCATAATTCTTCATAATCAAATAATTCCCACTGAATTCTTTCTCTGCACAGTGGGAACAATGGAAATACTGGAAATGCTTTTCCCACTGAGAAATTGAAATCCTTTGTTGTCTTTGCCACAAAGTGTTTTTGGCTGGGCTTTGACCAGGGTGCAGAATGGCACTTATCAGTGCCACCAGAAAAACTGTTGCCTTGAAAGGCAGTTTTTAATAATGACACAGACACATTTAGGGGATAAAAAGGGTTTTATCTCGGTATTTGGGATCCCAGGTGCACAAATTGATGGCAGAATGCACACAGTGTACAGCACGGTACAAGTTTATAGATTTCAGGAATTAGCAATCTAGGATTCCCAATAAGATACAAGTTTTATGGATTTCAGGAATTAGCAAATCTATCCAGGATTCCCCAATAAGATACAAGTTTTATGGATTTCAGGAATTGCAAATCTATCAGGATTCCCAATAAGAAACTTCCAAATGCAGTGATGTCCCCCTATTCAATGAATCCTGGCTGAGGTCAGAGCCAGTTAACACAAGATGTTCTGGAAGAGGCTTCAGCCAAGGCTGAGCTCGGGTTTAAGATAGCCCAGGGCACACTGAGCCCTTGCTCAGGATGTTTGGTCTGTGCCCAGCAGAACTCCTGAACTGAGCTGGAATATCAGGAAGGAATTACAACATGTGGGATAAGGGGTGCAGGGGATGCACAGAGGGGACAGAAAGGATAAAAAGGAAAAGCAAAAATCTGTTTATCTCACAGGTCAGACACTTTTCCAGCTCTTGGCAGCAAATCCCACCCTACAAAAGTTTCCCCAGCAAGACCCAGAGATGCAGAGGTGGCAGAGCATCAGCCCAGCTCAGGTTTGTTCTGTCAGGGACCAAACTGGGATTGGAGCTCATGTCCTGTGGGAATTGAGGTGGGGTGGTGCAAATCCCTGAAATGGGCAGGATCCCATTGTTTCTGATGATTTCTGTGTCTCCAGGCTGGGTTAGCAAATGGCATTTCCAGGGTGCAAATCCTGCCCAGGCAGAGCTGTGCCCACTCTGCTTCCTTTGGGAGGAGCTGACCTTGAGTGTGAATAATGAGCAGTGCATTAATTGTGCTTATTGAAGCAGTTAATGAGTGCCAGGCTGGCCCTGAGGAGCTGCCAGGGTGTTCCTGACAAATCCTGGAATCACAGGGTGGTTTAGGCTGAGGATTATCCATTCATTAAGGGACATCTCCCACTGTCCCCAATGTCCAGCCTGAAATTCCATCCCAGCAATTCCATCCCCGCCCCTCCCCACCCTCCCAGCCAGCAATTCTCTATTTATGAAAGTAAAAGATGTAATTAAAGGTTCAAGAGTCATCAACATCTTCAGCTTAATGAGTTCATCTGATGGAGAGGGACAGAGGGGGTTTGGGTTCACAGGATCAAGGGGTGGCAATTTTGAGAGGGATTTTTTTGTTGAGGGCTCTGAAGGTGAATTTTAATCTCAAAATGGAATGGAATGGAAAGGGAAACAAAATTTTGTTGTATTTACCAAAAAAGGGAGGTTTTTTGAAATTTTTGCTTTGGGAATCACAGAATCCTGGAATGGTTTGGGATGGAAGGGACCTTAAATCCCATCCCATTCCAACCAGGGACCCCTCCCACTGTCCCAGGGTCCCCAATGTCCAGCCTGGCCTTGGGCACTCAAAGGGATCCAGGGCTGCAATTCCATCCCAGCCCTCCCATCCCAGAACATTCATTCCCCTCCCAATCCCCATTCAGTTGACCCATTCCCGTGTCCTGTCCCTCCATCCCTTGGCCCCAAAAGGAATTAGCAAATCCTGGATTTGCTCTCCTGGAGCCCCTTTAGACCCCAAAAGGGGCTCTGGACCCTTCTCCTCTCTGGATAAACATTCCCAGTTTGGCTCCAGGCTCCTCTCGGTGGGATATGAACACCCTTCACACCTTTCAGTAAATCCTGCAGTAATTCCTGCCAATCCCCTGGTTCAGGAAAGGGAGCAGTCCAGCTGTGGGGTGGTATTTTAGGAGGATGAAATATATCCCAAACCATAACCAACATGTTATAACTGAGTATTTTCTGTGCTTTCAGGCCCTGCAGAGTCAGTGTCTGCTTTGGCACCGAGGAATGATCCAGGTTTCACCTCTGGAGATGCTGTTGTTGTTGGTAAAGGTATTACAGACCCAAAATCATCTCCTGTAGCCCTTTGAGTTATGGGATCTGTGCAATGGTTTAGATTGTTCACAATCCTCAGTTTCCTGGGAGGGCAGAGATTTATGCATTGATTCCATTTAGGACACCCCTGCAATGAGATGGTTTCAGTCCCTCCATCCCAAAGCAGTCTGTGAGCCCCTCATTTGCCTTGCAGGTGTTTTTGGGAGCCCTCCAGCCCGAGCTGATAGCCAATCCATGCCCTGGCTGGCCAATGGTGACCACCAGGCTGGCAGAGAGGGAGCTGAGCCATTCCCAGGGAGAAACTTCCAGAAGAGCAGTGCAGAAAATGGGAGAGAGGTAAGAGCTGCACAGACTGGCTGAGTCCAGCCCGGGGTTTGGCTCCTCATTTTGCTTTTTGGCAAAATTTTGCTCCTAATTTTGCCTTTCGGTTCCACCTCGATGTTTTAAAACAGCAAAGCTGTGTCAGGAGCTCCCCACCAGCTCAGAAATCCCTGGAAATTTGGAAAATTTCCCTCCCTGACTCCCAGAACTCATGCAGAAAGGGAAGGAGGGATTGCCTGGGTTTGATCACATCTTCTTTTCCCCAGGGATGAATTAATCCAAACCCATTCAGAATTTTTTTTTAAAATCCTGCCTGAATATGTGCCCATAATCTGGTTTCCTGAGGAGTGGTGCTGTTTGTTAAATACTATTTAAAATGGAAATGGAGCAGGATTTATCTGAGTGGAGTGTGAAAAAAAAAAAGAAAAAGAAATGAAACTCTTTCTGCAAGCCTTTAAAATAACATTTGAAGAATAAGACACTGTAAATCATTAACTTCAAGTTTTAGTAATTTTCTGATTTCCACTGAAGATGTGAACCCCTGGAGGGATCAAATTCAAAGGATTAAATGGATTAAATTAATGAAATGGTGCTGAGTTTTCCCGAGGCACAAAAAGTGTCATAAACACGTGAGAGAGAAGGGGCAGATGAGAGAAAATCCTGATTTTCCATGCTGGCCTTGGCTTGGGGAATCACTTTTGGGGTAACTTGTGAATTTTTTTTTCAGACAAAAGTGACCTTGTCCAAATCTGCTCAGGAGAAGCTGAGAAGGAAGAGAAAAGAAGACAAAGAGCACAACCACAAAGAGCAGCAGGAAATCAAAGATTTGGAAGGGAAGGAAGAAAACCCTCCTCTCTATTCCAGTTATTTGAAACCAAAATGGACAATTTGGAAAATGACATCTATGTGATAGCTTGTAAGGTGTGACGTCAGGTTATGTTTAAAATAAAATAGATACTATCTGATATGGGTAATGTAGAAACACTTTTTAACTCATTTATTATTATCATTGGGAATTTTGTGAGGCAATTAAACAAAAAGATAATTCTTTCATGTGTCTCCCTCTGGGGAAGCAGTGCCGTGGTTTTATGGGAGCGATATGGGTATTTCTTCCATTGGGACACTCAACCCCATAGGTCACACAAATTGGTCAGCCCTGAGATTCCCATCCGCAATGCAAAATCTCACCATCTCCAGCCCCTCCGCGCACCATCTGTCGTCCATGCCAGTTAAAGTTCTCAAGTTTATAGTATAAGTAATAAAAGTGGGTAATCTACTTAAAGTTCAATGGGAGGAGTCTTCACAAACGAGTGAATTTCTGCAGGTTAAAAAAAATGAGAGGACTTCGATAAATTTTCGTGAGAGCAATGGGAGGGAAAGCGAGGATGGGGGTCTTTTTGGGTTCACAGGATCAAGGGGTGCAATTTTGAGAGGAGTTTTTTTTGAGGGCTCTGAAGGTGAATTTTAATCTCAAAATGGAATGGAATGGAATGGAAAGGGAAACAAAATTTTGTTGGTATTTTACCCAGAAAAAGGGAGGTTTTTTGAAATTTTTGCTTTGGGAATCACAGAATCCTGGAATGGTTTGGGATGGAAGGGACCTTAAAACCCATCCACTTCCAACAGGGACCTCCTCCCAGTGTCCAGCCCCAATGTCCGCCTGGCTTGGGCACTCAAAGGGATCCAGGGCTGCAATTCCATCCCAAGGAACAATTCCCAATTCCAAGATCCAATCTAAATCTCCCAATTTCCCAGTGTGACCCCATTCCCTGTGTCCTGTCCCTCCATCCCTTGGCCCCAAAAGGAATTAGCAAATCCTGGATTTGCTCTCCTGGAGCCCCTTTAACCCCAAAAGGGGCTCTGGACCCTTCCTCTTGGATAAACATCCATCCAGCTCCAGGCTCTCTTCGAGTGGGTATGAGCACTCAACCTTCACACCTTTCAGTAAATCCTGCAGTAATTCCTGCCAATCCCCTGGTTCAGGAAAGGGAGCAGTCCAGCTGTGGGTGGTATTTAGGAGGATGAAATATATCCCAAACCATACCAACAGTTATATGAGTGTTTTCTGTGCTTTCAGGCCCTGCAGAGTGTGTGTGTTTTTGGACGAGGAATGATCCAGGTTTCACCTCTGGAGATGCTGTTGTTGTTGGTAAAGGTATTACAGACCCAAAATCATCTCCTGTAGCCCTTTGAGTTATGGGATCTGTGCAATGGTTTAGATTGTTCACAATCCTCAGTTTCCTGGGAGGGCAGAGATTTATGCATTGATTCCATTTAGACACCCACTGATAGGATTCATCCCAAGCAGTCTGTGAGCCCCTCATTTGCCTTGCAGGTGTTTTTGGGAGCCCTCCAGCCCGAGCTGATAGCCAATTCCCTGCTGGCCATGTGTGACCACCAGGCTGGCAAAGAGGGAGTGAGCCATTCCCAGGGAGAAACTTCCAGAAGAGCAGTGCAGAAAATGGGAGAGAGGTAAGAGCTGCACAGATTGGCTGAGTCCAGCCCTGCTTTGGCTCCTCATTTTGCTTTTTGGCAAAATTTTGCTCCTAATTTTGCCTTTCGGTTCCTCGATGTTTTAAAACAGCAAAGCTGTGCCAGGAGCTCCCACCAATTCAGAAATCCCTGGAAATTTGGAAAATTTCCCTCCCTGACTCCCATGGCTCATGCAGAAAGGGAAGGAGGGTTGCCTGGGTTCATCACATCTCAATTCCCCATTGAATTAATCCAAACCCATTCAGAAGTTGTTTTTTTTTTTTTAAATCCTGCCTGAATTTGTGCATATCTGTTTCCTGAGGAGTGGTGCTGTTTGTTAATACTATATTTAAAATGGAAATAGAGCAGGATTTATCTAGTGGAGTGTAATACAAAGTAAAAAAAAAATTGAAATAATGAAATTTTCTCTGCAAGCCTTTAAAAAACATTGAAGAATAAGACACTGTAAATCATTAACTTCAAGTTTTAGTAATTTTCTGATTTCCACTGAAGATGTGAACCCCTGGAGGGATCAAATTCAAAGGATTAAATGGATTAAATTAATGAAATGGTGCTGAGTTTTCCCGAGGCACAAAAAGTGTCATAAACACGTGAGAGAGAAGGGGCAGATGAGAGAAAATCCTGATTTTCCATGCTGCCTTGGCTTGGGAATCACTTTTGGGGTAACTTGTGAATTTTTTTTTCAGACAAAAGTGACCTTGTCCAAATCTGCTCAGGAGAAGCAGAAGAAGAGAAAAGAAGACAAAGAGCACACACAAAGAGCAGCAGGAAATCAAAATTTGGAAGGGAAGGAAGAAAACCCTTGGGAAAGGATTAGACAAGTATGAGTGAACCAGAGAATCTCACAGCAGAAAGTGAGAATCTTAAATGAATATTTCCTGTTCAGTGCTGCTGAAAATAATGGTTTTTATCTTAATTCTAATGGGTTTTAGTGTAGTTTGGACATTGATTTTTTTTTTTTTAGGGTTTAATTCCTGTGGGGATTCATTGACATCACCAAGAAATGGATCTTTGCCCGAAGACAACGGGGCCTTGAACCCTTCTCTGAAAAGCATCCAGCTTTAAGAGATCCAATGTTCTGCCTTCCTGGATTCTGGTAAGATGGGACAGTAAAATCTTGGAATATTTGGTAGATGGAGTGGGACAGCCCAAATTGAATTTATTTGTACAGTGGATAATCCTGAGGTGTTCTGGGAAATCAGTGGGGCTGGAGAGGATTGGGTTCATCATTTTTCATCCCGAATCTGTTAGGGAGATTCATGAAATATCAGAGGGGTTTTGTTGATCAAAGTCAGAAATGAAGAATGCATTAACAGCAAACTGACTCTTTTCTGTCCCCAAAAAAAACCTTTTCTGGATACATTCTGGCACTGAGGTGCCTTTAAAATAAGCAGCAGAAAAATGCAAAGAGTAGAAGCTCCTACTGATGGTGCCTAAAGGTTTCCAGAATTTCTGAATGGGGTCTGTAAGGTTTGTGGGGTGGTGTTTTAATGTTTTTTGGGGTTTTTTTAAGTTTTTATGGGTTTTTTTTTTTTGTTTTATGGTTTTTTTTTTTTGTTTGGTTTTTTTTTGTTTTTTTATTTTTTTTATGGGTTTTTTTATGTTTTTATGTTATGTTTTTTATTTTTTATGTTTTTATGTTTTATGCTTATGTTTTTATGTTTTTATTTTATGTTTTTTTTTTATGTTTTAATGTAAAAACAGCTGTGGACCTGTTTTTACATTAAACAACCACTGTTTGTGTTGGTGACTGAAGTGAAGGCTGTGTGCACAATTGAATTGACATGAATGGAATCTGATTGATTGAGGATTGACTGATTGATTGATTGATTGATTGATTGATTGATTGATTATGACTGATTGAGGATGCCCCTGGATCCCTTTGAGTGCCCAAGGCCAGGCTGGACATTGGGACAGTGGGAGGGGTCCCTGCATGGCAGGGTGGACGATGAGTTTAGTCCTTCCATCCCAAACCATTCCAGATGTTGTGTCCTTTGCAAAAGCTGTTCCTGTAGCAGCACAGAGGAACAGAAGCTGCTCTGTTCCTGCTGTGCCCGTGGGGCTGTGCCCATCAGAGCTGCTGATGCTGATCCCTGCCGTGCCTGGCTGTGCCCGTGCCCATCACACTGCTGATGTTGGTCCCTGCTGTGCCCATTGTGCCCATCAGAGCTGATGATGTTGGTCCCTGCCATGCATTGTGCCCATCAGAGCTGATGATATTGGTCCCTGCCGTGACCGACTGTGTCCGTCACAGCTGCTGATTTTGGTCCTTGCCATGCCCAGTGTGCCCATCAGAGCTGCTGATGTTGGTCCCTGCCATGCCTGACTGTGCCTGTCACAGCTGCTGATTTTGGTCCTTGCCATGCCCGTCATGCCCATCGGAGCTGCTGACGTTGGTCCATGCCCAGTGGGTTGTGCCCGGTACACCCCTCTCAGCTGATGATATTGGTCCCTGCCATGCCTGACTGTGTCCGTCACAGCTGCTGATTTTGGTCCTTGCCATGCCCAGTGTGCCCATCAGAGCTGCTGATGTTGGTCTGTGCCCGTGCCCGGTGGGGTTGTGCCCATCATAGCTGCTGACACTGATCCCCACCATGCCCGGTGGATTGTGCCTGTGCCCCTCACAGCTACTGATGCTGATCCCCACCATGCCCGGCTGTGCCCATGCCCGGTGGGTTATGCCCGTGCCCCTCCCAGCTGCTGACACTGATCCCTGCTGTGCCCAGTGGGTTATGCCCATCCCCTCCCAGCTCCTGACCTGTCTCATTCCCGCAGAGGAGCCGGACCGTGCCCCGCGGGGCTGTGCCCGTTCCCGGTGGGTTATGCCCATGCCCAGGGCATTATGCCCATCCCCTCCCAGCCGCTGACGCTGATCCCTGCTGTGCCTGGCTGCACCCATACCCGGTGGGTTATGCCCGTGCCCAGCTGTGCCCATCCCGTCCCAGCCGCTAATCTCTCCCATTCCCGCAGAGGAGCCGGGCTGTGCCCAGTGCATTGTGCCCATACCCAGTGGGTTATGCCCATGCCCTCCCAGTCACTGACCTCTCCTATTCTCACAGACGAGCCGGGCCGTGGGCCGCGGGGCTGTGCCCGTTCCCGGTGGGTTATGCCCATGCCCAGGACATTGTCCCCATCCCCTCCCAGCCGCTAATCTCTCCCATTCCCGCAGAGGAGCCGGGCCGTGGGCCGCGGGGTCGCTGCCGGGAGGTGCCGGTGACACAGAGCCCCGAGGTGTTGGACCCCGCCGAGCTGCAGCCCTTCCCCCGGCCCGACACCGCACTGAGCGAGTGCACTAGGGCTGTGTCGCGAACGACTGAGGCCAGGACTTGTCCACATCCGCTGAGTGACAGGACTGGGCTCGCAGCGTGGCACTCGATGGACAGGACGGGGGACTACTGCTGGACACTGCACCAGTGCTGAGTTGAGGGGACATGGGCGGATGACACAAGGGACAGGTGCCGACAGTGCGCGCCTGAGCTCGGCATGGTCGTGACAGGTGGGCACAGGCCACTGGCTCGAGTCAGGCGGGACGGAGGGAGGACACTGGGCAGCTGCTGAGTGACAGCATGGTGGGTGACAGGGACAGGGGACACTGGCACTGCTGAGTGACCAGGACTGGTGGGTGACAGGGACAGGGGACACTGCCGATCGCATCGACTGCACCACGAACTCCGGTGGGCGGCACGCGCTGCACACCGCGATCTAGCGCGCGATCACGGGGAGCACGTGGATTCAGCGGAGCTGGGGAGCGGATGAGTGACAATGTCTGCAAGCATGAGGCGCTAAGTGAGCTCGACAGCGAGCACACAGGGGACACTAGCGCACTGGCTCGACGTGACGGCAGCCGAACTGCTGTGCGTGTGCAGCATGAGGAGACAGTGAGGAGCGGCACGTGACGTCGGGAGGAGTCGACTGGGAGCATGAACCACGACTGGGTGGGCTATACGAACAGGTGCAGATCATGGGGCGGGACAGCTCGGCACCTGCGGAGATGACGCCAGAGTACTGAAGGCTGGGCTGTGACAGGGACACTGGAGGGGCCGACACTGGCACTTAGCTGGAGCATGCAGGCATGGACTACGGCTGCGAGTGCCGGACGAGGTATGACTCGCAGGGCGCCAGCGACGGACAGACAGGGATGCAGGGCGCGGAACGACGGCAGCGACTCGCGCACACACTGGCTGGAGCTCATGGGCTATGAGTGACGCAAGCACTAGGCTGGGTCGACAGACGACCACGGGGACACTAGGCACCTCGGGCTAGAAGTCGATCCCAGCGCACTGCTGTGGCGGGAATGGGGGGGAGTTGGGGAGGATGCTGAACGAGGGGGAGGGAGTAGAGCAGGATCGAGTAGAGTCAGCGGGACATGCACGTGGCAACGCGGCTAGAGAACTGCACCAGGCAACGTGGATGTGGGTGCACAGCAAAGGAAGGGATCGGAGGCGAGAGCTAAACAGCGAGCTAGCTGTGGGCGGTCGACAGTGACATAGCCACGCAGGCTAGGTGGTGTGGATCAGGGACATGTGCGGAGACAGCTAGTGATGGGCAACAACCCACCGGCGCCGCGCGCACACGACAACATCAGCAGGCTCGATCGGCCAACTGGGCATGGCAGCACTGGACCACTGAAGATGAGT
Organism: Malurus cyaneus samueli; assembly: GCA_009741485.1. Taxonomy (NCBI): domain Eukaryota; kingdom Metazoa; phylum Chordata; class Aves; order Passeriformes; family Maluridae; genus Malurus; species Malurus cyaneus. The sequence continues at coordinate 209,078 of VKON01000115.1, read as the reverse complement.
GACACGCTGAGGAGCAACAGTGTCGAGGGTCGCACAGGGACAGACCAAGGTGGGAACTACCTGAGCGAGACGCGAGGCTGTCATCCGAGGTGCACAGCAGCCGCACTGGGTCGCATGGGCGAGACCAGGAGCAAGTGGCGAGGCAAGCTCGAGTGGCACCTATGACGTGAGCTATGACCAGGCACATGGGGTGAGCAGGGGGCAACGAAGGTGGCCAGCAGCTGAGCAGCACATGAGTCAGAGCGTGCGAGGTGACCACCGATGCATGAGTGTGCGTGATGGAGGAGCTGAGCCATGGGGGATACGGGACAGGGGACACGGGGACAAGGGGGACAGGACTGGCACTGCCTAGAGTGACCAGGACTGGTGGGTGACAGGGACAGGGGACACTGGCACTGCTGAGTGACCAGGGACTAGGGGGGTGACAGGGACAGGGGACACTGGCACTGCTGAGTGACCAGGACTGGTGGGTGACAGGGACAGGGGACACTGGCACTGCTGAGTGACCAGGACTGGTGGGTGACAGGGACAGGGGACAGGGGACACTGGCACTGCTCAGTGACCAGGACTCGTGGGTGACACGGACAGGGGACAGCTCTGGGGGATGCTGCCTTAGGGCTGGGTTTAATGATGGGGCAGACACGGTTAAAGGGATAAAAGGGTTTTTACTCTCGTAATTGTGATTTAGGTGCACAGTGATGGCAAATGCACACCTAGTGTAAGCACGGGTACAAGTTTTAATAGTTTCAGATTAGCATTATCTTCAGGATTCCAATAAGATAAAAGTTTTATGGATTTCAGGAATTACAAATCTATCGGGATTCCCCAATAAGATAACAGGTTTTATCGCGATTTCAGGAATTAGTCAAATCTATCCGAGGATTCCCCAATAAGAAACTTCACAAATGTAGCAATGCCTCCTATTCTAAAAACACCACCTAGATGAGGCCAGAGCCCAGTTTACCTAGTGTGTCCAGCCGAGTTTCCCACGCTACATTGATCAGCACCCTAGTTGAGTGACACACCTAGTTTTGGTCCTCCAGCCCGAGTTCATCGCGGCACAGACATACTCCACTCAGCTAGGTCTCTGACTGGCAAGCATAGATGCATTCCGGCAGGCACAACACATGCATCATTCCGCTCTGATGGGCAGACCCAGTTTCCCCCAGTTTCATGCGCGCCAACAAGAGGGCACCAACATCAGCGATTGGTGATGGCACTCGCGCCCACAGCCCAGTCTACTGGTCCCAGGGGATCCAAGCAAGAGTCAGTCTCTCGACCGGGCGCACACGTAGCCCACATCGGCAGCGCACGAGCAGGTATCACCAGACGAGGCCTTCCGTTCAGTTTCCCCTAGCCCATGTTGTCCCTCAGTGTGGTCCACCACGGCAGTATTCACGCTTTCTGCCAGTTTGTCCAGTCCTATCTCAGCCCAGTTTCCCAGTTTGGCTCCCAGTTGATCTCAGCCCATTTCCCGCCCCAGTTTGTCCCAGTCTGATCTAAGGTTTTCTATCTTCGCTTCCTTCCAATCTTTGATTTCTGCTTGCTTTTTTGTGTGTTGTGCTCTTTTGGTCAATCTTATTGCTTTCCTCGCAGCTTTTCTCTCCGCGAGCAGATAGTGTAGGACTAGGTCACTTTTTGTACCTGAAGAAAAAATTCACAAGTTTACCCCAAAAGTGAACCAACCAAGACAATGGTCGCAGCCAAACTCGGAAAGATAGGAATTTTTTCTCCTGCCCTTCTACTCTTCACAGTGTTATGAACTTTTTGGTGCCTCGGGAAAACTCAGACCAATGTCGATAAGAAGAATTAATCCACATTTAATCCTCATTTGAATTTGATCCTTCCAGGGGTATCACATCTTCAGAGTGGAATCAGAATTACTAAAATTGAAGTTTAAGTGATGATTTAACACTAGGTATCTTATTCTTTCCAAATGTTATTTTAAAGGCTTGCAGGATAAGAAGGTCATTTCTTTTCTTGCTATTGTGATTGGTTTTTACTTTGATCAGCACTAACACCATCAGAAAATCTACGAGCTCGCATTTCGCTATTTTAATGGGATTTAAACACAAACTGCACCACTCTTCAGGAAACCAGATTATGGGAATCAGCAAAAAAGGAAAAACATAAAACTCCCCATAGTTCCAGTACCAATACGTCAGATTTTAGGAGAGAAAAACATTCTGCATGGGCCTTCCCGATTAATTCTATCTCAAATCCCTGGGGAAAAAGAAGATGTGATCACCCAGGCAATCCCTCCTTCCTTTCTGCATGAGTTCTGGAGTCAGGGGAGGGAAATTTTTCCAAATTCCAGGATTTCTGAGCTGGTGGCGGAGCTCCTGACACAGTTTGCTGTTTTAAAACATCGAGGTGGAACCGAAGGCAAAATTAGGCCCAAAATTTTGCCCCAAAAAGCAATGAGGAGCCAAACCGGGCTGGACCACCAGTCTGTTCAGCTCTACCTCTCTCCCATTTCTGACTGCTCTTATCTGGAAGTTTCTCCCTGGGGAATGGCTCAAGCTTCCGTCTTCTGCCAGCTGGTGGTCCCCATTGGCCACCGAGGGCATGGATTGGCTAACTCAGCTCGGGCTGGAGGGCTCAAAAACACTGCAAGGCAAATGAGGGCTCACAGACTCTTGTGGATGGAGACTGAACATCCATCATGTCTGTGGTATGTAAACTGGAAATGCATATGATAACATCTTCTGCCTCCCAGGAAACTGAGGATTGTGAACAATCTAAACCATTGCACAGATCCCATAACTCAAAGGGCTACAGGAGATGATTTTGGTCTGGTAATACCTTTACCAACAACAACAGCATCTCCTAGAGGATGAAACCTGGATCAGTTTTCCTCGTAGCCAAACCACACACTGACTTCAGGGCCTAACACAAATAATAACTAAAGTATAACAGTTGTCATGGGTTTTGGGACCTATAAATTTCAATCCTCCTAAAATATCATCCCACAGCGGTCTGGCAACTGCTCTGTCTTCCCAGAGCCAGGGTTATTGGCAGGATTACTGCAGGATTTACTGAAAGTGTGAAGAGGAGGGCTGTTCATAACGCCTACTCGAAGAGCCCTGGAGCGGTCAAACTTGGAATGTTTTATCCACAGAAGGAGACACGGGATGCCAGAGCCCTTTGCGGGTTAAAGGGCTCCAGGAACAAATCCAGGATTTGCTATTCCTTTTGGGGCCAAGGGATGGTCAGGGACCAGGACACAGGGGAATTGGAGGTCCACATGGAAATGGGAGATTTGGGAATTGGGATCGTTCCTGGAATGTGGGATGTGCGGGGGAATTGCAGCCCTGGATCCCCTTGAGTGCCCAAGGCCAGGCCGGGACATTGGGGCCTGGGAGAACATGGGATGTGGAGTCCCTGCTAGGAGGAGGGATGGGATGCTGGTTTATTAAGGTCCCTTCCATCGCCCAAAGCCATTCCATGGGATTCTGTGATTCTCCAAAGCAAATAATTTCAAATAAACCTCCCCTTTTTCTGAGTAAAATACCAACAAAATTTTGTTTCCCTTCCTTCCCATCCATTGCCTTTTGAGATTAAAATTCACCTTCAGAGCTCGCCTCAACCAAAAAAATCCCTCTCAAGAATTGCGAACCCCTTGACAACCTGTGAACCCAAAAGACCCCCTGTCCCTTCCATCAGATGAAACTCATTAAGCTCGAAGAGGTTGAGACTTTTGAACCTTTAATTACATTTTTACTTTCATTAAATGAGAATTCTGGCTGGGAGGGTGGGGGAGGGGCTGGGATGGAATTTGCTGGGATGGAATTCAAGGCTGGACATTGGGAACTGGGAGCTGTCCCTTAATGAATGGATAATTCCTCACCTAAACCCTGTGATTCCAGGATTTGTCCAAGGAACACCCTGGCAGCTCTGCAGCGGCCAGCGCTGGCACTCATTAACTGCTTCAATAAGAACACAATAATCGCACTGCTCATTTTATCACTACTCATGGTCAAGCTCCTCCCAAAGGAAGCAGAGTGGCAGCTCTGCCTGGCAGATTTGCCACCTGGAAATGCCATTTGCTACCCACTGGAGACACTCAGCAGAAATCATCAAAACAATGGGCCCTGCCCATTACAGGGATTTGCAAACGCCACTCAATTCCCAGAGGACAATGAAGCTCCCAATCCGTTTGGTCCCTGACTAGAACAAACCCGACTGGCTGATGCTTGCCACTTCTGCATCTCTGGGTTCTTGCTGGGGAAACTTTTGTAGGGTGGGATTTGCGCCAAGAGCTGAAAAGTGTCTGACCTGTGAGATAAACAGATTTTGCTTTTCCTTTTTTACCCTTTCTGTCCCCCTCTGTGCCTACCCCTGCACCCTCTATGTCCCAATGTTGTAATTTCCGTCCCCTGAATATTCCAGCTCAGTTTCAGGAGGATTCTGTTGGCACAGACCAAAATCCTGAGCACGGCTCATGTGCCTGTGAGGGCTATCATTAAACCCGAGCTCAGCCTTGGCTGAAGCTCTGTCAGAACATCTTGTGTAAACTGAGCTCTGACCTCGAGCCAGGTCATTAGAATAGGGGGACATCACTAGCATTTGGGAAGTTTCCTTATTGGGGAATCCTGGATAGATTTGCTAAATTCCTAAATCGCATAAAACTTGTATCTTATTGGTCCTGATAGATTTGCTAATTCCTGAAATCAAAACTGTATCTTATTTGGGACCTGGAGAGATTTGCGTAATTCCTGAAATCTATAAACTTGTACCGTAGTGACACTGTTGCATTCGACTCAATTGTGCACCTGATGCCCAAATACTGAAAATTAAACCCTTTTTATCCCCTTAAAGTGTCTGTGTCATTATAAAATTAATAAAACTGCCCTTTCAAGGCAACAGTTTTTGGGTGGCACTGTAAGTGCCATTCTGCCACCCTGTCACAAGCCAGCCAAGAGACACTTGATGGCAAAGACAACAAGGATTCATTTCTCGTGGAAAAGCATTCCTAGTATTTCCATTGTTCCCACTGGCAGAGAAGAATTCAGTGGGAATTATTTGATATGGAGAATTATGAAGAACATTAACAAAAGGTCCAATATTATGAAGAACCCATAAAGAAAACCGTATGGGGAAATAAATACCCCAGGAATTAATTGAGAATAACCATAAATAAGGAATACATAAAATCAGAATACACCATAAATAAGGATTGTTTTGGCCTGGGGACTGATGTTGCGCTCAAGGCAGTGAGATCAAATCCAAAAATTCCAGGGATGAGCCTGCGCCAGCTCAGTTCCGCAGAGACATTCACGTCAGCGAAAATGATTTATCTACAAGAAAAACAAGAAAAATGTTTTAATTCTACAAAAACAAACCTCAGGAAATGCTTTTTATCTACAAGAATAAACTTTTTCAATGACTCTTTGGACATTACAAGACTGGATAATGATCATGCATGCACAAAAATATAAAGGTATTTTAGTTCAGAGCTGCAAAGAGATTTACCACATGAGGGGCTCCTGAGTAGCAGCAGAGATTTGGCTGAAATGTGGATTTGAAAGAGTATTTTTTAAAAAAAAAGTGATTCAGCATAACACACAGGAAGATGTGAAGGATAAATTAATTCTGAGCGGCACAAATTAAAACAAGCATTCTTTTGTGAGTCCATTCTGAATCAAAACCTTTTCTTTTTCTATTGCCCTGTTCAATTCTCAGTTTCACGTTTAATGCAGTGTATGCGTAATACTGGAATTACCTCCCAAACCACACTCCATGCACGAAAAATAAAAGGTATTTTCAGTTAGAGCCCAAAGAGATTACCACAAGGCTCTGAGAGCAGCAGAGGATTTTGGGACTTGGAAAGATTGCAAAATATCCTCAATCATTCTTTTATTTCATTAAACAAATATCTGCTTGCTCATACCACTGGGTTTTGCCCTTACAAATCAGAGCAGCATTTACAACACATCAATTTCTTCGTTTAGAAGAGCTCTGGGAGGCAGTTTAAATTTCACAATATCTCTCAGGAATAAATGGAAAAGAGCTGAAAACAAATTCTTGATCCACAATAGAAAAAACATCTCATGCGTTTAATCTTCGTCAACTAAACCAAACATCCTCCTCAATTTAGGTGTAAAAACCATAACTTTCTCTTCCTCTTTACTCCTCATCTTGTTCTCCCTGTTTCACTCTGGTCAACGTTCCTGCTGGGCCAGGGGAAGGATTTATTTAATATTTAGTATTAGTATTAAATATTTAGTATTTGTATTTATATTAGTATTTAATATTTAAGTATTTAATCTTTAACAATTTAGATTTAATATTTTAGTATTTACATTTTAATATTAGTAATTTAATATTTAGATATTTAGTAGTGTTTAGCATTATATTTAGTATTTAGCAGTTTAATATTTTTACGCGTTTTAATATTTAACATTTTCGCATTTGATATTTAGTATTTAGCATTTAATATCACGTATTTATCTATTTTAATATCTAGTATTTATATTAATATTAGGATAAATTTTGGTATTTAAGTATTTAATATTAATATCTAAGTATTTAATATTTAGGTATTTAGTGTTTAGCAATTAATATTTAGTGTTTTATGTTTAGTATTTATATTTAGTATTTAGTATTTAATATTTAGTATTATATTGTATTTAGCATGTAATATTTAGTATTAATTGATTTAGTATTTACATTTAACATTTAGTTTTAATATTAAGTATTTAGCATTTTAATATTTAATATTTAGTGTTTTAGCATTTAATATTTAGTATTAAGACATTTAACATTAGCGTTTAAATATTTATATTAGTAATTTAGTATTTAATAGTTTTGTATTTAGCATTTAATATTGTATTTAGCATTAATATTGTTGGTATTTAATATTTAATACTTAGTATTGAATATTTAGTATTTTAGATTTAATATTTAGTATTTAATATTTAATATTAAGTATTAGTATTTTAATTTAGTATTTAAGTATTTAATATTTAGTGTTAATATACTATTTATTAATTTAATAATTTTTAAAATATTGAACTACGTTGACCTATTGAATAATTGAAAATAACTGCATCTACCCTGGACAATCAAGCTACATGTCAAAAGACAGAAAAAATTAGAATTATATAGATCTCGCAGCAGCTCCTTATATTTTAAGATAGGACACATAAATTCTTTTGAAAAAGCAGACCCATTAGCAATGCAATCTATATCAAAGAAAACAATTAATATCAGTATTTAAGCAAGGTCAGGGTGAGGATCTCAGGCTGAGGGGACACCAGTACCTCACTATCCTCTGTTCCTGAGGGGGGGAGGGAAGGAGGAGGAGGGAAAAAAAAGGAGAGGAAGGACGAAAAAGAAAGAAAAAAGGAGACACGGGTGCCCACGGGGGAATTCAGCGATTCCTGCTGAAAGATTTCCACTTTCCCCAGTGGAAGTCGAGCGCTGGGGGGAGGGCCTGAGAGGGACAATCCGGAAAATTCGAGTTTCATCTGCAGAGTCGCGGGCTCTCCCGCTCGGCCAAATCGCTGCTGCTCAGCTTTTGCTCTGCTTCTTGGTGCCATGTCCGCAGGGATTTCAGGAATTCTTCATCTGCCACAGGAGGGGAAAAAATGACAGGGGGTTACCTAACTGCAGAGGAAAATGCTCTTTTTTTAGTTAAATAAAGGAAATTTTTGAAGAGTCAACTCAGTGCCATAATCACTGCTCACCCGGTTTCTAAGGGGGTTATAACAATTCCCTCTCCTTGTTTGATTGCACAGGAAATAATTATGCCTCAAACAAATACAACTGAGCAGCAATCCATATCCCTGCTTCACTTTCAGGCAAATCAGAGTATCATTTATCCTGGTAAAATACACCAAGTCTCCGTGTTGTTGTTGGAATCAAGGAGGGGTTTGATGGCTGCCAGCACACACAGTGGGAGCTCCTCAAAGCTTTTCCAAAAACAAAACCATGGAAATGCTTGGAAAGGATCTTAAATCCCACTCCATCATGGCAGGGACCCTCCCACTGTCCCCAGGGTCCCCAATGTCCAGCCTGGCCCTGGACACTCAAAGGATCAGGAATTCTCTGGGAATTCCAGTCCCCGCCCTCCTAACCCTCCAGGGATCGAATTCTTGCAATACCCATCTAAACCACCCACAATCAGTGCCCAGCAAGCAATATCTTGCTCAATAAGCAGAAAATCTGTAATTCTAAGCTCGCAGCACTCTCCCCGCTTTGCTGAATATTTTTTTATGTTAGAAATTTTCCTGTTTAACAGGTTAAGTCCTTTCAGTGAGACCAGAGGGTGGAACACACAGCAGAAAAGCAAATCCAGGAGGTAACAGAATTTCCAGAGTGGTGTGGGAAATGGAAGAGAACTCAAAGTTCCACTTATTTCCACGGGGCAGGGACAGTTCCAGAAACATCCAAACCAAGCCCTGAACACGGGCAGGATGGGTTCAGATCCCCGATAAGAATCCCAGAGTGGTGTGGGGATGGAAGGACTTCGAAATCACCTTATTTTCTGAATTATTTTTCATGTTAGAAATTCTTCCTGTGTTTAACAGTTCAAACTCAATTCCCTTATTCTGAATATTTTCATACTTAGAAAATCTTCCTCTTTCGCAGTTTAAATCCTTTCAGGAGGAGCAGAGGATGGATAGACACTAGACAGAAAAGCATCCAAGAGGTCACAAGAATCCAGGTGGTGTGGGATGGAAGTGGACTCAAAATTCACCTTAATTCTGAGTATTGTTCAATGTTAGAAATTCTTCTGTTTGTTTATACAGCTCAAACTCAATTCAACCTTATTCTGAGCAATTTAAGTTATAAATTCTTTCCTTTTTAACAGCTCAAACGTTTCCTTTCATGAGTGGAGACCAGACTCAAAAGCAAAGTTCAGGAGGGTCACAGAACCAGAGTGGTGTGGCGATGGAAGGGACTCAAATTCACCTTATCTGAGTATTTTTAGATATACTGTAGAATGTCTTCCTCTTAGCAATTAAACTCCTTTTAGTGAGGACAAGAGGTGGAAACACAGACACAAATCAATTCCAGGAGGGCACAAAAATCCCAGAGTGGTGTGGGATGGAAGGGACCAAATTCCCATGAGCAGGGACAGTTCCAGAACATCCAACCATCCCAGAAACCCCAGGATGGGTTCACATCCCTAAAATCGCAGAGTGGTGGTGGGACGGAAGGGAGATTCGAAATTCACCTGATTCTGAGTATTTACAAATATTGTTTAGAGATTCTTGTTCTGTTTAACAGCTCCAAATCCTTTCAGTGAGTGGAAGACACAGACAGAAAGCAAATCCAGGAGGTCACAGAACCAGAGTGGTGTGATGGAAGGACTCGAAATTCATAATTTTTGCTGAAGTTTTTTCATGTTCGAAAATTCTTTTGTTCTTTAACAGCTCAACAATCAGCCTATGTCTGAGTATTTTTCATATTAGAAATTTCCTTTTAGCAGTTTAAAATCCTTTCCAGTGAGGAGCAGCGGTGGGAAAGACCAGTAACAGAAAAGCAAATCAGGAGGTCCAGAATGCCCCCAGAGTGGTGTGGGATGAAGGGACTCAAAATTACCTGTATTTTCTGAGTATTTTCATGTTCAAAATGTTTAAACTTTAACAGTTTAAAACTCCTTTCAGTGAGTGGCAACACACAGACAGAAAAGAAATCCAGAGTGTCACAAGAACCAGAGTGGTGTGGATGGAAGGGACCAATCATGAGCAGGGACAATTCCAGACATCCAACCGCCTGAACAGCCCAGGATGGGTCAATCCCAATAAAACTCCCCAGAGTGGTGGTGGGATGGAAGAGCTCGAAAATTCACCTTATTCCGAGTATTTTCATGTTAGAAATTCTTTCCTGTTTGTTTAACAGCTCAAACTCAATTCACTTATTCGAGCATTTTTTAAGTTCTAAATTCTCCTTTTAACAGCTCAAGTCTTCAGTAAGTGGAGACACAGAAAAAGCAGTAAGTCAGGACACAGAGATCGCAGAGTGTGTGGATGGAAGGGACTCGAAATTCACTTCTTCTGAAGTATTTTTTTACGTAGAAATCTTCCTCTTTAACAGTTAAACTCCTTTCAGTGAGTCCAGAGGGTGGAAACATACAGACCCAAATCAAGATCCAGGAGGGCACAGAATCCAGAGTGGGTGTGGGATGGGAAGGGATGAAATTCCATGGGCGGGACATCATTCCAGAACCATCAAGACAGCCCAGAACGCCCAGGATGGGTTCAAATCCCATAAAATCCAGAGTGGTGCTGGAATGGAAGGGATTGAAATTCACCTTATTCGTGAGTAAATTTTTCATGTTAGAAATTCTTCCTGTTTGTTTAACACCAACTCCAATTCACACTTATTCTGAATATTTTTCATGTTAGAATTCTTTCTGTTTTAAGCAGCTCAAAGTCCTTTTAGTGAGGAATCAAAGGGTGCAAAGACAGAGACAAAAAGCAAATCCAGGGAGGTGACAGAATCCCAGAAGTGTGTGGGATGGAAGGGACCAAATCCATGGCCAAGAGACAACTTCCAGAACATCCAAACGCAGCCCAAGAACAGCCCAGGATGGGTTCCAAATCCCCATAAACCCAGAGTGGGGTGTGGGATGGAAGGGATAGAAATTCACTTATTCTGAGTATTTTTTTCATGTTAAAAAGAAATGTTAAAACTTTTAACAGTTGAAACTACTTTCAGTTGAGTGGAAGACACAGACACAAGCAAAGCCAGGAGGTCAAGATCCTACGAGTGGTGTGGGATGGAGGGACTCAAGTTCACTTTATTGCATGTGCAGGGACAGTTCCAGAACGCACCCAACCCACCCAAAAAGCCCCAGGATGGGTTCCAAATCCCCATAAAACCCAGAGTGGTGTGGATGAAGGGATTTGAAATTCACCTTAGTTCTGAGTATTTGTTATGTTATATAATTCCTCTTTCAGTTTAAAGTCTTTCAAGGTGAGTGGAAGACACAACAGAAAAGCAAAGTCAGGGAGGGTCACAGAATCCCAGAGTTGGTGTGGGATGGAAGGTCGAAAATTCACACTTCTCGGAGTATTTTCATGTTGAATTTTTCCTGTTGTGTTAACAGCTAACTCAATTCACCTTATTCTGAAGTATTTTTCATATTAGAAATTCTTCCTCTTTAACAGTTTAAAAACATCCTTCAGTGAGGACAGAGGGTGGAAGACACAGACCGAAAGCAAATCCAGAGGTCAAGGAATCCCAGAGTGGTGTTGGGATGGAAAGGATGAAATTCCATGGCAAGGGACAATTCCAGAACATCGCAACATCCCAGAACAGCCCCCAGGAAATGGTTCAAATCCAAAAATCCCAGCGGGTGTGGGATGGAAGGGACCGAATTTCAACCTTATTCTGAGTATTTTTAGGAAATATGTTTAGAGATTTTTTCTGTTTAACAGCTTCAAACCCTTTCATGTGAAGGAGCCAGAGGTGGAACGACACAGACACAAATCAAACCCAGGGTCACAGAATCACAGAGTGGTGTGGGATGAAGGGACTTCGAAATTCACCTTATTCCGAGTATTTTTTATGTTAGAATTCTTCCTCTTTAAAGTTTAAACTCACTTCAAGTGAGGAGCAGAGAGTGGAAACCAGACACAAAGCAAATCCAGGAGGTCACAAAATCCCAGAGTTGGGTGTGGGATGAAGGGACAATAAATTCCATGGGCAGGGAACACTTCCAGAAGTCCATCAACCATCCCAGAACACCAGGACGGGCTCAATCCCCCAAACCCCCTGTCACTCCACCTCCTGGTGCTCCAGGCAGCAAGCGTGCAGCTGGTGCAGCCCAGCTGCAGCCTCGGTGCCGCGCCGGTGCCACCCCGTGGCCGGGCAAGGCGTGGGATGGGGGGCACGGGACGGGCATCTCAGTGGCCCCTCTGCTCACGGGGGGTCTGCCAGGCACAGCTCAGACTGCAGGGGGGTTTTATCCAGCGGGGCATCTCCTGGAAAAAAAAACCACCACAGAGATTGCATGGTGGGCATGGACTGCAGCAGGGTGAACTGGCATCGCATCTCCGTGCACACAGGCTCCTTGTGCCTGGGGGAGGGTTAAAACCTCATGGGTTAAAAACCTCATGGGTAAAAACCCTCATGGGTTAAAACCTCATGGGTTAAAAACCTGATGGGTTAAAAAAACCCTCATGGGTTACCAAAATCAGAGTGGTTAAAAAATCAATGGTAAAAAAAATCATGGGTTAAAAATAAAAACCCTTTCAGGTGGGGTTAAAAACCTGAAGATGGTTTAAAAACCCTGAATGGGTTAAAAAACCTGATGGTTAAAAACTCTCGATGGTTAAAAACCCTCATGGGTAAAAAACCTGATGTTAACTGATGGGTTTAAAATACCTCATGGTTAAAAACGTCATGTTAAAACGTCATGGGTTAAAAACCTCATGGGGGTTAAAAACCGCTCATGGGTTAAAACCTCATGGGTTTAGAAACCTCATGGTTAGAAAACCTCAATGGTTAAAAAACGTCATGGTTTAAAAAACCTCATGGTAAACCTATGGGTAAAAACCTCATGGTTAAAACCTGATGGGTTAAAAAAAAATCATGGGTTAAAAACCTCCAGGGTTAAAAACCTGATGGTTAAAAAAAAAATGTCATGGGTTTAAAAACCTCATGGGTAAAACCTGATGGTAAAAAACCTCATGGGTAAAACCCCTCAATGGGTTAAAAACCTCATGGGCTTAAAAACCTGATGGGTTAAAAAAACCTCATGGGTTAAAAATAAAAAACCTCTATGGGTTAAAATCCCTCATGGGTTAAAAAAACCGCTCACTGGTTAAAAAACGCTCATGGGTTAAAAAACCCTGATGGGGTTAAAAACCCTCATGGGGTTAAAACCTGATGGGTTAAAAACCATCATGGGTTAAAAACCCTGAGGGTAAAAACCTGATGGTAAAAACCTATGGGTTAAAACCACTCAGGGTAAAAAACCCTCATGGGTTAAAAACCTCATGGGTATTAAAAGTAAAAACCCTCGATCGGTAAAAACTGAGGGTAAAAAACTCATGGTTAAAACATCTCACGGGTTAAAAACCCTCTGGGTTTAAAAACCTCATAGGGGTTAACAACCTGATTGGGTAAAACCTCATGGGTTAAAAAACCTCAGGGTTAAAAACTGATGGGTTAAAAAAACCTCATGGGTTAAAAACCTGATGGGTAAAAACCTGATGGTAAAAAAAATCATGGGTTAAAAACTCATGGTTAAAAAACCTCATGGTTACAAACCTGATGGTTAAAAAAAACTCTCATGTTACAAATTCATGGGTTAAAAACCTGATGGTTAAAACCCTCATAGGGTTAAAATCCCTTATGGTTAAACCTGATGGCTAAAAACCCTGGATGGGTTTAAAAACCTGATGGGTTAAAAAATAAAAAAACCTCCATGGGTAAAAACCTTCATGTTAAAAAACCCTCATGAATCGTGAATGGTTCGGGTTAGCAGGGATCTTTTAAAGTTCATCAATGACAATTCCAACAATCCAGTGCTCCCAAACCCCAGTCACTCAGTGACGATTTTCCTTCCTTTTAGTGACCCCTCGCATTCTCAAAAATCAGAAATCAGGTGATTCCTGCAGTGCATCCACATGAGAATCAAATTCCCTCAGCTGGAAGGGATCATTTTTGGGATTTTTTGGGATTTTTTGGCGGGTTTGGATTTTTTTGGGATTTTTGGGATTTTTGGAATTTGGGGTGTCTTGGGCTTTTGTGATTTTTTGGTGTTTTTTGGGTGATTTGGAATGTTTTTGGGGTCCTTGGGGATTTTTTTTTGGGTTCTATGATTTTTTGGAGGTTTTGTGGGATTTTTGGGGTTTTTTGGGATGTTTGGGGATTTTTTGGGGCGTTTTTAGGTTTTCTTGGGGATTTTTTTTGGGGATTTTTGGATTTTTTGGAGAGGTTTTGGGGCATTTTTGGGGTTTTTTTGGGTGATTTTTGGGATTTTTTTGGGGCATTTTTGGGTTCTTGGGGATTTTTTTTGATTTTTGGCAGGGGTTTTTGGGGATTTTTGGGGGGGTTTTGGGTGATTTTTGGTTTTTTGGGCCATTTTGGGGTTTCGCTTTGGGATTTGTGGGAGTTTTTGGGGGCTTTTGGGCGGTTTTTTGTGTGGATATTTTGGGGGCGTTTTTGGGGTTTTTGGGGATATTTGTGGGGATTTTTTGGGGATTTTGTTTGGAGGTGTTTGGGCATTAAAAAGAAGCTCCATTAAAAGTTAATTACTTCATTAAAAAAAAGGACTCATCCCCAAACTCCTCTGGAGCTGCTGTAAGCAACAAAGGGAACTCAAGAAACCAGAAAAAAATCAAAATGCATAGAAGAAAGGATATGATAAGTGATAAATATAAAATTATATAATAAAGTAAACATATTTTAATCATACATTATATAAGTAATATAATTATTGTAATGTAATGTAATTATAAATCTACACTATAGTAAAATAAATTAAAAATTAATATACTACAACATAATATATAAAATATAATAATAAAATATAATAATAAAAATAAAATAAATAATAAATACACTATAAAGCACGTGATCAGATTCTGTCACATTCCAGGGCAGGCAATTCCCAAAGATTCACCTTGAATTTTCCACACAATAATATGGTCTTCGAGGAAGATAATCACAAAGAAGAAAGAAGGCAAAAGAAAAAAGGAGAGAAAAGAAAAAAGATATTTTCATCAGTGAAAAAATTTAGTGTTGGGAAAATGATTTTTGTGTTATTTGTGTTTTTAGGAAGCCTCTAGTCATAAAAAATAACATAAACAGAGAGTAAAATAATTTTTACCCAGGGGTTTGGAAGTGGACGAGTTTTTAAAGTCTGTTCTGACCCATATATCGGGATTCCATGATCAATGCCAGAGAAAAACAAAATGCATTTTTTGGAAAGGAGTGACCTTTTTCTTCATGTATGAATTAAGAGTATGGAGAGTTATTAAAAATTATATTAAAATGTTGGGTTTTATTTTCATTTTAAGACCTTGAAATGTTACTGGGAATAAAAGCAGCCCGCTGTAGTGTATTTGCTTTATGCAATCCAAAGGCTCTGTTTTTTTGAAGAAACCTGCAGGGATAGAGCCATAATCAATAAATCACATCCATCCTCACCTTCCCTGGAATTCTGACCCTGAAAAAAACACTCAAAATCATCCCCAACCCCTTTTTATCCCACTTGAGCCAAAGGAAAAGAACAGTTCTTGATAATAATAAAAATAACTAATACAATAAAATAAAATATACTATATCAATAATAAATGATAATAAAATAAATAATAATAATATAATCATAATAATAATATAATAATAAATAATAAATAATAACATAATAATATATGGATAATAATAATATAATAATAATAAATAATATAATATAATAATATGACAGAATATAAATATGTAATAATAAATAATTATAAGAATAATACTAATAAATATATATAATAATATAAGTGATAAATAATAATGAATGATGATAATAATATACATGATAATATATAATAATTAATAATAATATAATGAATAATATAATAATATAATAATAAAATGATAATATAGTAATAATAATATAAGTAATAATATAATAGTATAATGATGATAATAATAATAATGATGATAATAATAATAATAATATTAAAAATAATGATAATAAGATAATAAGATATAATGAGATAGAATATGATAATGATGGATAAGATGATATAAGTAATAATAATATAATAATAATAATCTATAGAATAATAATAATAATAATAATAATGAAATAATTCATAAAACAATTGCGCAATTCCACCTGTGCTTCTCCTGCTTTTGGCCCAGCAGTTTTCTTGGGATGACGCAGCTTAGGGCAGCCCTTCTCAGGGCTTTTGTGGGGGCCAGGAAGGTGGAAAAAATCGCTCTTGGATTCTCCTGGGAGGTGTTTGGGGCTGCTCCTGGGGGAGTACAGGGGGAAGGAGGAGGAAATCTGAAGGTGTGGGGGTTCTGCTGAGTGCAAAAACTCTCTGGCTCTTTGCTGGAAATGTGAAATGGACAAACTGAAGGAAAGAAAAAACAGGAATTTGTAGGTGGTTCTTGGTAAGTGATAATTTCAAATGAATATGTGCAATGTAAAACATAATTGTGTGAGATATTACACAATAAAGTGATTTTCCCGTATGAAATATGCATCATAACAATAATTTCCAATGAATTTACACAATATAGAGTGATTTCTCATGAAATAATAGCATGCAATAACATAAGTACCAATGAAGTAATCACCATAAGAGTGATTTCTGTTGACATAATGTCAAAGCCTGAAGGTTTTACCAGACAAATCAACCATTCATCTGCATTCATTACTGCAAATTGCATTCCACTCTAAAGTGTGAGTTTAAAACCTTAAAACCACTTCTCAGGCGAATGTTTTGGAGAACTGGATTTTAAAACAAATAAGGAGGAGAACTGCTTTAAAAAATAAATTTGTGGAGAACTGTATTTAAAAAAAAAAATGATAAAGATCAAACTGTGATTGTCCAGAGCAGCAGGCTTTCTGTGACACCCTGGTCAGATATCAAAGGTGGGGCTGTGAATTAAACCACAAATGTTAAATCACAGCGGATATCTGGAGAGGGACTGGCCAACTTTTCCAGAGTTTAAACTCCAAGATTCAGCTCTGCAATGGTTACCACGTACCTGTCTGCTGATGTTATTTAATCCAAAAAATGTAAATCCATCCAGCGCTGCCGACTCTTCCCCGTGGGAACCAAATGTGCCACATTTCCCTGAATCCTGGGGCTGATGAGACCATAGCACCTCCAAAAAGAGAGCACAGAGAACCGAGCACAATAAAAATCAAACATTAACGCCAAGGCGAAAGCTAAAAAATCAGAAAGAGTTTTTTCTTCAACGAGAAAAAAATCCAATAATATTTCACAGGAACTCTGAGTGTAAAATTCCAAATTCCACTCCAAGTACTCATTCAAAGTCTCCAGCAACTCATAAAGCAGCTGAGAGAAAAAAAAAAAAAAAAAAAAAAAAAAAAAGGGGAAAGGAGGCTGTTTCCCAGGGCACGGCTCAGCTCGAATGCAGGGGGGCAAAAAAAAAAAAAAAACAGAACATCCCTCTTTGAAATTGTACAATAAAGGGAGGCAAAAAAACCCTTAAAACCCCAATCAGGTGAGGAGCAGGTTTAGCAAAGC
>VKON01000115.1:179713-191870 GCA_009741485.1 Malurus cyaneus samueli | reverse complement strand
TGGGAAAGGATTAGACCAGTATGAGTGAACCAGAGAATCTCACAGCAGAAAGTGAGATCTAAATAATATTTCCTGTTCAGTGCTGCTGAAAATAATGGTTTTTATCTTAATTCTAATGGGTTTTAGTGTAGTTTGGACATTGATTTTTTTTTTTTTAGGGTTTAATTCCTGTGGGGATTCATTGACATCACCAAGAAATGGATCTTTGCCCGTAGACAACGGGGCCTTGAACCCTTCTCTGAAAAGAGCATCCAGCTTTAAGAGATCCAAATGTTCTGCCTTCCTGGATTCTGGTAAGATGGGACAGTAAAATCTTGGAATATTTGGGTAGATTAGGAGTGGGACATCCCAAAATAGAATTTATTTGTAGAGTGGATAATCCTGAAATCAGTGCTATGGGGCTGGAGGGGATTGGATTCATCATTTTTCATCCAAAATCTGTTAGGGAGATTCATGAAATATCAGAGGGGTTTTGTTTGATCAGAGTCAGAAATGATAGAATGCATTAACAGCAAACTGACTCTTTTCTGTCCCCAAAAAAAACCTTTTCTGGATACATTCTGGCACTGAGGTGCCTTTAAAATAAGCAGCAGAAAAATGCAAAGAGTAGAAGCTCCTACTGATGGTGCCTAAAGGTTTCCAGAATTTCTGAATGGGGTCTGTAAGGTTTGTGGGGTGGTGTTTTAATGTTTTGGGGTTTTTTTAAGTTTTTATGGGTTTTTTTTTTTTTGTTTTTATGGTTTTTTTGTTTTTATGGGCTTTTTATATTTTATGGGGTTTTTTTATGTTTTTATGTTTTATGTTTTTATGTTTTATGTTTTTATGTTTTATGCGTTTATGTTTTTATGTTTTTATGTGTTATGTTTTTTGTTTTATGTTTTAATGTAAAAACAGCACTGTGGATCTGTTTTTACATTAAACAACCACTGTTTGTGTTGGTGACTGAAGTGAAGGCTGTGTGCACAATTGAATTGACATGAATGGAACTCTGATTGATTGATGGATTGATTGATTGATTGATTGATTGATTGATTGATTGATTTGATGACTGATTGAGGATGCCCCTGGATCCCTTTGAGTGCCCAAGGCCAGGCTGGACATTGGGACAGTGGGAGGGGTCCCTGCATGCCAGGGGTGGCACAGATGGGATTTAAGGTCCCTTCCATCCCAAACCATTCCAGATGTTGTGTCCTTTGCAAAAGCTGTTCCTGTAGCAGCACAGAGGACAGAAGCTGCTCTGTTCCTGCTGTGCCCGTGGGGCTGTGCCCATCAGAGCTGCTGATGCTGATCCCTGCCGTGCCTGGCTGTGCCTGTGCCCATCACAGCTGCTGATGTTGGTCCCTGCTGTGCCCATTGTGCCCATCAGAGCTGATGATATTGGTCCCTGCCATGCCTCACTGTGCTCGTCCCAGCTCAGCCCAGTTTCCCCAGTTTGTCCCAGTTTGGTCTCATCCCAGGCCAGATCCTCAGGTTTGAGGCAGCGCTCAGCCCTGACTGGGGCTGTTTCTGGGGTTTTTTTGGGGTTCTGTTCTCTCTCAGAACCCCAAACTGAGCTGGGATATCAGACACAGGAATTACAGACTGCAGGCTGAGGGTACAGGAAATACATAAAGGAAACAGAAATACCTAAAAGGGTTTAAAAATATATAAAAGGGTACATAAAAAGGCAAAAATCAGGCATCAGTGTAACATCAAAAATAAGGGGGGGACTGTGAGGTAGAGAGGAGAAAAATGGGGGTTTTTGTCTAATGTGAGATTAAATGAACTTTGTAAATTAGGGCTGAGAACTGAGCCTGGGTTTAAGGGCTGGAGAGGCCTCAGCAACACCTTCCTGGTGCTCTGTGTGGGGTTAGAAACTCATCTTTGATGGTTTCTGTGGAATCTGTGTGGGATTAGAAGCTCATCTTTGATGGTTTCTGTGGAATGGAATCCTCTCCTCGGTGCTTCCCAACCTGGGATGTGCTTACAGAGCTGCTGCCTTTGTTTGGGGAGGGAAGCAGATCCTTGAATTGGCACTGGTGCAAACTGGGAACAAAACTGGGAACAGAACTGTGGGGCACAGCTGAGATATAAAACATCCCTCAGGAGAAGACAGATTTGCTTGGAATGAGTTTCCCATATAATTTCTTCCTTGTTTGGGTGGGCAGGGACTGGCACAGGGTGCCCAGAGAAGCTTTGGGTGCCCCTGGATCCTTTTGGGTGCCCCTGGATCCTTTTGGGTGCCCAAGGCCAGGCTGGACATTGGGACTGGGACAGTGGGAGGGGTCCCTGATGGTGGCAGGGGGTGGAATAGGTTGGGCTTTAAGGGCACTTTAGTCCCAAATCTGGGATTATTTCTCACTGCTTTATTTTGTCGAATTTATTTACAATTTGATTCCTTAGTATTCCACACTTTAATATGTCAATGATAATTTTCCAAACGAATGGAATTGAAATATTCTTTATTTACGCAGGGAGAAGAAAATTGAAGGTCTGAACTTTGTCAGGTGCTTGTCTGCCTACCATGCCCCTATTCTGACTGCAAAGCTCCACGAAACAACTTTGGCTGTGGCTCAAGAGGTTAAATTTTCCTATCAGAATATTCCACTGGCTCTCTGTGTGAATATATATATATTTTATAGCTCTCTGAATTTATTTATGCTCACCTGTGGTGAGTTTTCCTCAGCTGAGCAGTCTCAAGGATGATTTGAGACTCAAGAGGCTGAAAAAATATCATTTTTGTACTTTTTTTGATACTTTTTGTACATTTTTGTTACAAAAATTGTAACTTTATAACATTTTTATGAGTGTGTGTTTTAATTCTCACCCATTGTGAATCAAAGTTAGAAATGTATTTCTCAGTTGCTTGTAATGTTACTTAAAAAATGGCAAAGGGCAAACGTGAATATTGATTTGCAAGTCTATTTGATAAACATTATTCATTGTTTTTTGGGTTTTTCCTGTGTGCAGGTCAAGAATTTACGCTCAGGTGTTTCTCGAGCTGCTGTGGTCTGTTTAGGGGATTTGTTCACCCACCTGAAAAAGAGCATGGATCAAGAACTAGATAATGCAGTAAAAGTCCTTTTGCACAAAGCTGGGGAATCCAACACTTTTATAAGGGAAGAGGTAGACAAGGCACTGAAGGCCATGGTTAATAATGTGACTCCAGCACGTGCACTTTGTTCTCTTATAAATGGAGGGCAAAGGTAATTCCTATAAAGACTTTATAAAGAATATTGTCAATAGAGTAAATTTATCAAATGTAGGCTTTTTTAACATCGAATCAAAGTACAGTGGACAGAAATTTGAAAATCCAGTAAATCCGCTCTGCTAAACCTCTACCCAGGGCAGTGTTTGTTGGCATAAATTAAATTAAAGCCCTTCTGTTCTTTCTGTGCATTATGGAAGAAGCTGGCTGTTAATTTTGGAGCTTGCTGTATTTTCTGGCTGTTTTGCACCACTTCAGTAATTTCATTTGCTGTTACTGTAGTGTTCTTGAGGAGCTGCTGTTTTGCTTTGCCTGGAAATGTTCTTTTCCTCCTTTGCTCTGCAATCAATTCCTGCCTTGCCCAGTTTTCAGCACCTCTCTTTATTTAGAAAACTGATTTATATCTTACACTTTTTAGCTGCATCTATCTTGCTTGATGTCCTGTTCCTGTCCAGGCTGAGCCTCTGTCTGCATTTTCATTTCCTTCTCAGCACTGGTGGCTTTTCTTTGGAGTTAATTCTCTGCTTTTCCAACCCTGTTCAGTCTATTTTCCTTTTCCATCCTCATTCACTGCTCACCCCATCTGAGCTGATGCTCCCTCTCCTTTTTGCCACCCTTCAGTGACATTTTCCAGGCTATATTTGCCTTGGTGCCACATTTCAGGTGCTCCATTCAAAATCCTGCCCAGCTCCAAATCCTCAGAGTTAGTCTTGACTCAAAATGTTCTCATTTCTTTCCTGGGGAGCTGGTTGTTGTGGGATATATGGATTCTGTTTCCTGACAGCTGTATTTCAGTCCCCTGGTCTTTAAACTGCAAAGCAGAAATCAGTCTTGGGGTTGATTATGAATTACTGGGATTTAAAATTATTTGGGATGGCTGCCCTGGGAGTGCCCAAGGCCAGGCTGGATGGGGCTTGGAGCACTCTGGGATCATGGAAAGTGTTCCTGCCCGTGCTTTATGGTCCCTCCCAGCCCAAACCAGGCTGGTTCCATGGTTTTATTCAGCATAAAGAATTTAATTCATGCTTTAATTCAGCAGCCCCTGTTTGGGCTGTCCCTTCTTGGGAGAACCAGAGACTCTCCTGATCAGAATTCTCTTATCAGATCTCCCCTGGCAGATTCAAACTCACCTGCTGAGGGGTTTTCTTAACCTGTAAGAATTTATCCCCTCCAGTTTGTACATCTGATAACTCATCAGATTTGAGCTGTGAGGCTGAGTACAGCATTTGAGCCCAGATTAATCTGTTCCCAGCTGAGAAGCCTTTCCTAACTCGTGGAGTACAGTATGTTTTTAATGGATAACACATCAGGTGTAGCTTGTCTAGGCCTGGCTTTAGCAAACTGGCCATGCTAGCAGGAAAGCTCTTGGAGTTTCAGCTCCAGGGGCTGGAATCAGGAATGCAGGAATTCCCTCTCCAAAGGGAAATTTGTGTCTCAGCAGGAAGTGAGAAGGGCACTTCGACACAACTGCAGTTCCACAAGGGATTATCTGTCTGATTTGGGCTGATACAGAGAGTTGTTTAAATTCACCACAATATAAACCTTCAATTGTGGAGTTAAAATTCAGAGCCTGGTTTCTGCTCAGCTCCATTTAAACCTGCTGTGATCATGACTATTAATGCTGGCAGCCCTGAGCAGCCATAAATACTGATTCTTCATCAGCTCCAGAGCTGGGTTTGACCTTACCAACAAGAATAATTCTAGTGGGGGATGTTCCTGCCCATGGCAGGGGTTGGAAAAAAGATGAGATTTAAAGTCCCTTCTAACCCAGTCCAGTCTGGGATTCTGATTAGATCTAATCCAGGAGCACAGTTCCAGAGTGATTTTACCTTTTCTAAGAG
Source organism: Malurus cyaneus samueli (assembly GCA_009741485.1). Lineage (NCBI taxonomy): Eukaryota > Metazoa > Chordata > Aves > Passeriformes > Maluridae > Malurus > Malurus cyaneus. Next base: position 186,842 of record VKON01000115.1, on the reverse strand, counting down.
TGATTTTACCTCAGGAAGTTAAAAATCCTGTTTCTTATCTGTAGGAGCTGTGTTTAAGGTATTTTATGCACACAAATTTCCCATGAACAGCAGCACTCCTGGGATGCAGGGGTTTGTTTGCTCCATGGAGTGAGGGCTCTCAGCCTCACAGTTCTTGTTTTCCCCTTGAAAGTGCAGCAGGAGTTACAAACTGTCCCCAAAGAGGATTTTTAATCCAAATGTAAAATTGGAGAGGTTGAGTTTGCAGGATTGTGTTCCTGAACACAAAGGGATCAGCAGGGGCAGCAGGATTTAGATAAAAGGGTCATTTTGCTGCCGAGTTTGAAAGCTGATGGTGGCTGTTCTCTGCATCAGCACAGGTGTTTATTTTGTATAAAACAGGGATCATGAGACTCCTGCAGGATCTTTAGAAGTCGATTGAACACTGCTTCATGCAGAATTTTACAGATACAAAGTGTCCCTGAGCACAAGGACTGGCTTTTCTTAGAGCTCATCGAAAGAACAGTCATGTGCTTTGTCAAATAATTGGAAGGAAAATTAGAAATGAGATTCTAAAAGAAGGATAGCTGTAGTGGAAGGTGAAGGAGATGGGCTGGAAGTGAAGGAGATGGGCTGGAATTGAAGGAGATGGGCTGGAAGTGAAGGAGATGGGCTGGAATTGAATGAGATGGGCTGGAAGGTGAAGGAGATGGGCTGGAAGTGAAGGAGATGGGCTGGAATTGAATGAGATGGGCTGGAAGTGAAGGAGATGGGCTGGAATTGAATGAGATGGGCTGGAAGGTGAAGGAGATGGGCTGGAATGTGAAGGAGATGGGCTGGAATTGAATGAGATGGGCTGGAAGTGAAGGAGATGGGCTGGAATTGAATGAGATGGGCTGGAAGTGAAGGAGATGGGCTGGAAGTGAGGAGATGGGCTGGAATTGAATGAGATGGGCTGGAAGTGAGGAGATGGGCTGGAATTGAAGAGATGGCTGGAAGTGAAGAGATGGGCTGGAATTGAAGGAGATGGGCTGGAATTGAAGAGATGGGCTGGAATTGAGGAGATGGGCTGGAAGTGAAGGAGATGGGCTGGAATTGAAGGAGATGGGCTGGAATTGAAGGAGATGGGCTGGAATTGAAGGAGATGGGCTGGAATTGAAGGAGATGGGCTGGAAGTGAAGGAGAGATGGGCTGGAAGTGAAGGAGATGGGCTGGAATTGAAGGAGATGGGCTGGAAGTGAAGGAGATGGGCTGGAATGAAGGAGATGGGCTGGAATTGAAGAGATGGGCTGGAATGAAGAGATGGGCTGGAATTGAAGAGATGGGCTGGAATGAGAGATGGTGGAATGAAGAGATGGGCTGGAATGAAGAGATGGGCTGAATGAAGGAGATGGGCTGGAAGTGAAGGAGATGATGGGCTGGAAGTGAAGGAGATGATGGGCTGGAAGTGAAGGAGATGATGGGCTGGAAGTGAAGGAGATGATGGGCTGGAAGTGAAGGAGATGGGCTGGAAGTGAAGGAGATGGGCTGGAAGTGAAGGAGATGGGCTGGAAGTGAAGAGATGATGGGCTGGAAGTGAAGGAGATGATGGGCTGGAAGTGAAGGAGATGATGGGCTGGAAGTGAAGGAGATGATGGGCTGGAAGTGAAGGAGATGATGGGCTGGAAGTGAAGGAGATGGGCTGGAAGTGAAGGAGATGAGCTGGAATTGAAGGAGATGGGCTGGAATTGAAGGAGATGGGCTGGAAGTGAAGGAGATGGGCTGGAATTGAAGGAGATGGGCTGGAATTGAAGGAGATGGGCTGGAAGTGAAGGAGATGGGCTGGAATTGAGGGAGATGGGCTGGAATTGAGGGAGATGGGCTGGAATTGAATGAGATGGGCTGGAAGGTGAACCAGATGGGCTGGAAGGTGAAGGAGATGGGCTGGAAGGTGAAGGAGATGGGCTGGAAGTGAAGGAGATGGGCTGGAATTGAGGCAGATGGGCTGGAAGTGAAGGAGATGAGCCAGGCAGGATTCTGTGCTTCAGGTTTTTGTTTAGTCGGGCAGGAGGATGTTTGAGCAGCCCCTGCAGGAGCTGTCCTCAGCACCATTTCCCCCACAGCCACCTGCACTCAGCAGTGAGGAGATGCACAGCCCAGCACCTCGGGACATCGTGGAGCGCCTGGGTCCCGAGCGCATCGTGGCCGGAGCCAAGGGCGTGGCTGAGCGTCTGCTCCCTGCCATCGCCAGGTTTGCCCAGGACAGCTCCCAGCAGACACGGTGAGTGGGGCTGCAATTGGGCTGGGCTGAAAGAGAGCCCTGACAAACTTAAAACAATGAGAATACACAGCTTTAATCCAGGCCTAACAGCCCCCTGGTACAAACAACGCCTCCTCCTGAGGCTACAATGAGAATACACAGCTTTAAACCAGGCCTAACAGCCCCCTGGTACAGACAAAGCCTCCTCCTGAGGCTACACCCAAAACTGGACACCGGGTCACGAGATCTTCACCTTTTATCAGTTCTGCCTCATTAACATTTTGGGTGTTAATTCTCCAATGATCTTTTCAGGTGATGATGTCTACCATCCTAAACTGCTCCCCCCAATTCGCTGTTGTTTCCATATTTTGGGGCTCTGAGGTGTCCTTGGATTCAGCTCAGAGAGGGATTGTTTTGTCTAAAGATGGGAGAACGGGAGTTTTAGTGCTGTACTAGGGAAGTACAAGAATACAGATGAATGAAAATATAGAAATGAAAAGTCCTAAGGCATCGGGGGAGCTCTGCAGCACTGGGGCATTGAAGATCTTGGGGGTGGTTATGGGTTGGGTGAGGTCTGGACAGCCTGGGCAGTGGAAGGTGGGATGGGGTGAACTTTGAGGGCTCTTCCAGACAAATCTTTGAGTTATCCCAGCCCTGGCAGGGTGTTAGGACAGTGTGTGTGGCAGGAATCACGGATAGCATCACACACGGGCTCTGCTGGGCACAGGGAGATGCAGCACAGAGACAATGCTGGCTCTGGGATCCACATCTGAGCCACATCTCTGCCTTATGAGGCTGCAGCATCCTGCTTCAACCAGTGGAAGTGGAAAGCTGTTCTAATTAATTTGCTCAGTTAATTAAATGGTGCACATCCTTGGGGGGAGGATGGAAAGGGCTCTGCTTCCTCATGTCAGCAGCAATTTTAGAATCATGAAATCACTGATGTTGGGAAAGATCTCCAATAACAGTGGCTGGAGAATCCACCTCATCCCTGGGCAGCCCCTGCCAATCCTGCCCACCCTTTTCATGGATAAATTATCCCAAAAAACCACCCTGGCCCTGCCCTGGCCCAGCCTGAGGCCGTTCCCTCTCCTCCTGTCCCTGTTCCCTGGGATCAGATCCCAAATCCCCCCAGGCTGTCCCCTCCTGTCAGGGGTTGTGCAGAGCCACAAGGCCCCCCCTGATCCCCATTTTCTCCAGGCTCAGCCCTTTCCCAGCTCCCTCAGGATTCTCCATTCCCTGCACACCATCTCCCTGTCCCTCTCCATTCTGGAGTCACAGCCCTGGAATGAGCAGTGACAGAGCCAGTCCCTGATTGTGGATGTCCCACTGCTCTCCCCTGCAGGTACTACGGGAGGAAGATGCTCTTCAGCATGATGGCTCATCCTGAGTTTGATAAAACCCTGGAGAAGTTCCTGCCAGCCAAGGATTTGCCTTACATTAAGGAAACTGTTGTCAGCCTGCGAGAGAAGGTGTGTGGGGAAGCTCTGGTGGAGCTGTTGCTTTGGACAATCTCCTGCACTGCAGCCACATTAATTCCCTGTGATTCCCTCATTCCATGAATTCCTGCTGTATCTTTATGCAGGGCCTGGGGGAGATGCCACTGGATGCACCCTCAGCCAAAGGAAAGCGTTCCCAGACTGGAAATGTTGGACATTTGAGGTCGTCCTCTACTTGCAGAGATGCTGCCAACATCCAGGACAGGTAATGATCTGCAGTGCTTATCCTGTGAGGAACCTGGCCAAGGAGAGAGGACAGAAACATCCACACAGGGCTGGCAAAGGAAAAGGAAAAGGAAAAGGAAAAGGAAAAGGAAAAGGAAAAGGAAAGTCTTGACCTGTTTCCAAGAAACCTCCTAATACGGAGTGACCTGTAATTAAAATGTTTTGTGCCTTTGAAGTTAATTTATCTGTTGACCATCTATAAAATACAAACAGTACACAAACGTGGAATTCACAGGGTGGGATCACAGGTTCATGGAATGGTTTGGATTAGGAGAATCCTTCCAGCTTATCCTGCCATGGCAGGGACAGCTCCCACTGTCCCAATGCAGGGGTGGCCCTGGATTGGCTTTGAGGTTCCTTTTAACCCAAACCATTCTCTGATTCTGTGAGTCAATGAAAAGAAAAAGAAACACCCTCAAGTTTAAAACAGCCAAAAACTGCATCCAAGAATGCAGAGTTCAGGGGGGCTGTGACTGCAGTGTGTCTGTTCAGGACCAGATTTCTTTAACACACTCTCCAAAATTCAAAATAATAACAGATTCTACATTTACTGATAAATTTGGATTGCTTATTCCATTCCCCAGCCAAGAGAATGAGCTCATGACTCTGCCTGGATGTTTGTAAATACTTACCTGGATGGAGAAGTGACTCCACAGGTTTTACAGTTATTTCCAGAACTCTCTAATAAGATTAGGTGCTGAAAGAAATTTGCATTTAAATACTCCAGGAAGAGCTGTTGGGTTTCCACCTCAGCCTGGCATGTTGCTGAGATAATTCCTGGTCTGGGCACAGTCTTTGAAATATTTTAAGGATAAAGAATTAAACCACAGTACGGTTTTTTTGAGGGGGTTTGACCCATTGATGTGAGGAAGTTCCCAGTTGTTACTGGTCACAAAACCAGCTGCATTTGGACAGAATGGATGGAAGACTTTAGGAACAATTACTGCTAGGTGATTTCTTTTTTGATCACCATGTTTAAGGTGAAAGTTTCTGTTTACTCCTGGTATTTGAATTTAGATGGGAAGGGAATTTCTGGGATGAGCCTCCTGTTGCATGGCTCATGGAATAACATCCCCCTTTCCCCCAGGGATGCCACAGAAGCCCAGGAGGCCCCGAGGAGAGCAGCTCCTCGCAGTGCCCTGGAAAATGAGGAATATGTCCGAGACATTCTGGGCTTACTGAATGCCAAAGATTTCCGGGAGCGCATCAACGGCATCCGGCAGCTGCTGTCGGACACGGAGAGCAACCCAGCCTTGGTGGTCAACAACATCATCAAGGTAATTCCAGGAAAAAATTGGGATTCAAAGGGCTTCAGAGATGGCTCATGAAGTTTTCTGATAAAAGTTTTGGTTGTTGTTGGGATAAGGATGATTAACAGAGAGCATCGAGGAGCAGGGGATCTGTGTGAGCAGCTAAGGGAGAAAAGGAAGGGAATAAGAGGGAAAACATGGAATTTTTACAGAGAGAGAGCACTTTTGAATTACAGCTCAGAGCAGCTGTGGCTGCCCGTGGATCCCTGGCACTGTCACTGTCCAATGTCCCCAGGTTGGATATTGGAGCTTGGAGCAGCCTGGGACAGTGGGAGGTGTCCTTGCCATGGATGGGGTGAAATGAGATGGGATTTAACATCCCTGCCCATCCAAACCATTCTGTGATCCATGAATTCTGGAATCCTGTGAGCTGTTTTTCGTGCCACTCTTGCAAATATCAAAGAATATTAGTTAATATTAATATAAATATAAAGAAAGCAGGAAGCTTTAGTTCGAAACTGAAAGGCTGTCACTGAAGTAGAGTTTTTGTGTGGGTGGAGGTGAGGAAAGTCTTTATGGTGATAAAACTCAGAGTGAGGATCCTGTCCAATAGGAAAGGAGGTTCTTCAGATGAAAAAGTCCGCAGGTGTAAATTAAAGATAGATCCAATGAAAGGAACCCCAAGTTTGTCCTTCAGCAGTGCTGTGCCTTTGTGTGGAATGAGGGAATTCTGCTGTGGAACTTTGTGGTGTCTGAACTGTGAATGGATTTGAAACCCTTCAGACATTGTGCTGAACAGAGCCATAAAAATCTCCCTAAAAGTCCTGGCTTGCAGGAAGCAAGTGAAGGTTACTGTGCCTGGAGTCCATTGCACAGGAGGGATTCAGATCACGTGAGCTGAGAGCTGGTTGGATACTGCACTCTGTTAAAACAGCAAATGTTGCTTGACTGGCTCAAAAAATGATCTCAGGCATTTGCATATCCCACAATCCCAGAATTCCAGGGTGGTTTGGGTTGGAAGAACCTTCCAGACCATCTCTTTCCAACCCCTGGAGATATCAGAGCCATCATTTGCCAAGATGAACAATTGAAAACAATTAACCAAGATGATGGTTGGATACTGCACACTGTTAAAATAGCAAATGTTGCTTGACTCACTCAAAAAATGATCTCAGGCATTTGCATATCCCACAATCCCAGAATTCCAGGGTGGTTTGGGTTGGAAGAACCTTCCAGACCATCTCTTTCCAACCCCTGGAGATATCAGAGCCATCATTTGCCAAGATGAACAATTAAAAGGTACAACAGAACAGGTAATGTGCTTTCCCCTCAAGCATTAATTCCCAATTCCATGAATTCTTTTCATGCTTTTCCACGAGGTGTCTCTTTGGCAGAGCTCTGGTTCAGAAGCAACGGAACCCTCTTGGTCCCATCCTCCAGTTCTCCCTGTTCGCTGACCTCTTCCCACCCTCACGAGTTCTCTTCCACCCCTACCTCTCCTTTAGGTTCCGCTGCCCATGCAATGTCCTGACAACGGTGTTTTAATAGCGCATTTCAGCGTGGCTTCTGGAGCTGCACAAGATTTTGCCACTCATTCTCACACCCATCTCGCAAAAATCTCCCGACTCATTATACCTAAGATCATCCTTCATACGCTTTTTCCTGAGTCAGCTTTCTTTCCGCTCATGAACGGTTGTTATACCTTACTCTGTACCCATTCCCTCATGCACTATTCTAGCCCGTCCTGTACTCCAACCCAGCAATCCTTCATCCAACACCTTTCCCATCCACCTATCACAATATTCTCCACGACAGGCATTTATGCCGATTGCCTACCAGCCTATCCCGGCTCTGTGTTCAATACTTCGGTAAACTGTGTGTACTTTTCTATCTCTTTTCTTTGTTTCGCATAAGTACTGTCCCCTCCTCTCATCTAA
>VKON01000115.1:109828-173216 GCA_009741485.1 Malurus cyaneus samueli | reverse complement strand
TCCTTCTGCCACCACTGGGAAGGGGCTGCTGAGTTTTCGTCTATCCTCTAACTCATTTTAACATTGAACTGAGGGCCGGTTCGTAATTCACTTCTCTTCTAACTCATTTCTTTAACACTTCTGCCAACCACTGGAAGGAAGCTGCCTGTTATCATAACGAGCCAGCAGGGATTGATGTGCAGCTCTCTGGGCACAGCCAAAGTGGCGCAGTGAAACCCCAGCCCCAGGGATGGACAGGGGTGGCCATGCCCTACCCTGTGCAAAGGTACCTTGCAGGGTTCAGTGATATCCTCAGTGCTGCAGTAAGCACTGATGTGCAGGAGCTCTCTGGGCCCAGCCCATGCTACAGCAGACTGAGCTGGCTGCAGTGAAACCCCTGCCCCAGCCTCCAGGGATGGACAGGTGGCCATGCCACCCCAGCAGGTACCTGCAGGGTCCAGTGATACCTCAGTGCTGACAGAGCACTGATGTGCAGCTCTCTGGGCCAGCCCAAGTGGCTGCAGTGAAACCCCAGGCCCCAGGGTATGGACAGATGGTGGCCATGCCACCTGTGCAGGTACCTGGCTGAGGGTCAGGATATCCTCAAGTGCTGCAGAGTCACTGATGTGCAGCTCTCTGGGCACAGCCAAAGTGGCTGCAGTGAAACCCCAGCCCCAGGGATGGACAGAGGTGGCCATGCCCACCCTGTGCAGGTACCTTGGCAGGGTAGTGATATCTAAGTGCTGCAGAGCACTGATGGCAGCTCTCTGGGCACAGCCAAAGTGGCTGCAGTGAAACCCCAGCCCAGGGATGGACACAGGTGGCCATGCCCACCCTGTGCAGGTACCTTGGCAGGGTCAGTGATATCCTCAAGTGCTGCAGAGCACTGATGTGCAGGAGCTCTCTGGGCACAGCCCAAGTGGCTGCAGTGAAACCCCAGCCCCAGGGATGGATAGGTGGCCATGCCCACCCTGTGCAGGTACCTTGGCAGGGTCAGTGATGTCCTCGGTGCCGCAGGGCATCTCTTCCCCGTCCTCGCCGCTGTGGCCGCTGGCAGCCGCCAGCTCCTGGCGCAGCTGCACAAACTGCTCTGTGGTCAGGAAGTCTCGGGGTAGGTTGTTCTGGATGTGTTCTTTAAACTGACAACAGCCACAAAGAGGCACTGTAAAGGGGGTGTTCATGCTGCACTGCTGCCCAACAGGGCACAACCATAAATCCAGGGGGTTCTGCTTCAATTCATTGCCTCTGAGTGACACTGAGTGCTGCCAGCTCACACCCCAAATGCAACTGCCACCACCCATCACCTTCAGGTCATGTGTCAAAGGGAAATGGCAGCGTGGCAGGCTGACAGAACCCTTGCCATGTTAAAGGGGTGGCAAAGGACAAAATCAGTTCTAAAGGAAATACTTTATCTGCCACTCCAGGAGACCTGCACAATTACACAGTGTGTAATTTAACTGAGGTTGCTGCTCACCTCTCCCTACTAATGCAGAATTCCTTTATCTAAAACTTAACCAGGATTTCCCCTTAGTCAATTAAATTGGTGCTTCACCACAGGGTGGGCACTGCACCAGAATTAACATTCAAATTGCTCATTCTGATTTCTCAAAGACATCCCCTCTTCTTCCTCACATTTCCAAGGCCTGTCTTCATTCCACAACAAAACCTCTAAATTTACCTAAAATCAAATTCCTCAAATGTGCATCAGAACTTTAATATCATCAGTCCAACTGTGCTGAGTCTATAACTCCATAGAACTGAGCAACTGTTTCAAGTTTTTGTGCTGAGTGACTATTCCACATTTTACATGGCATTAACTCCTGTTTTCCCTTTACCTCTGGAAGTGATGGCTGTAGAGCTGCGTTGGGATTCCCAGGATTCGGTCATAGATGGATGTAACTTCCCTTAGGTTTCCCTGGTCATTTCCCAGTTTATATACATTTCCCAGAGTCTGTCTGAACGGAAATCTGTCCCAGCAGCCAGCACTGCATGTTCATAGGCTCTGGAAAGGAAATCATTGTACACTGGTTTCTGATGCCCAAACAGAACAAGAAATGAAAGTCCAGGCTCTTATTAAAGTTATGAGCATCCTCATTTGCTTGAAACAACACTTATATGAATATCAACATTCTTCAAAATATTTTCTAGATATCTGCAGCAAGGTTTCAAGAGGTTCAGAAGGCTCACACTCAATTTTTTCCTCAGCACCACCACAACAGAACAAATAAAGGCAACAGCAAAAGTCCCTTGCAGGAATACAAGGTATTATGAAATACACAATCTTTACCACTTTTGTCTTGTACAGACTCTACACCCACTACTGCAGCAGTGTAATATCCAAAAGCTGTGTGGCAGTTCCAGTTCAGAAATGAAGTTTCTGATCAAACTCTAGTCCAGCCCTTTAACCAGGCCCACTGCCAGGCACAGGGAGCAGACACATCTTAGCCATACCCTGAACACCTCAAGGAAATTAAATTCCAAGATTCTGAATGAATATTTCTAACATCCAATCAGAGCCTCTCAAGCCACAGCTTTTGCCCCTTATACCACACTACTGTCTCCCCATTCTTACAGAATTTGGCTCCACCATCTCTTAGAAGTCCCAGAGGTGACACCAGGCTGTTATGAATTCACCCCTTATCTTAAAAAGCACACTGATCTGATCCCACTGCTGTGTAACTGCACTGGTATCAGGCAGTTCCCAACTCACCCCGATGGTACTGTTAGTTTCGGGTATCAGCAGGGTCCAAGGTCTCCTTTAGGAAGTTTATGTAATGTATCCAAAGATCAACACTAAGAGGAATTGCCTGAAGCCCTCGGCGATAGACCTATGAAGAGAACATGAACTGTACTTCAAATCCTTAATGGGGTCCTAAGAGAGAGGCAACACTGTGTTATCCGGTGAACCTTAGAAATACTAATTACTGGAATTTTGTTTAAATAATCTACCATTACCATTCGGGTGGAGGTTGGATAACATGGCAATGTTCTGATCTCCACGTGCGGAGTCTTGATCTTCAAAGCGCAGCGGTCCCTGCATTCTGACCAGGTTGTGTGGGCAGGCTTTGGGGTACAGACCATAGGGCACAGACCCATTAGAGCATCATTGACAGCGTCTGACCAAAAATGCAATAAGATGGAGCAATTGTGACCAGCAACCAACTATATTGTTTTGAAAATGAGTAATAAATGGAAGTGACAGAAAAGCCCTGCCCTACTTGTTAAGCTGCAGTGTAATACAGAGGCTTGCACTGCAAAGCTTGACAAACTGTAGAGGTTTAACGCACTGCCAACAAAGAGAGAGAACATTAGCTCCAAATGCCACAGCAGGGACACGTGCAAACACGTCCTCGAGCCTGCCGTGCAGGGCAGGCACTGGCAGCCCAATGACTCGCAGTGGGACAGTCATTGTTGGCTTTGGGACTGGTGGCAGTGCTGGCCCCGGGCCCTACGTACCTCGTCTGACTGCTTGACGTTGTCGTGGCGCTTCTCCAGGTCCGCGTACTTCTTCCAGTACCCATAGCAGTAGGGGTAGTGCGTGAAAAACCTGTCAAAGGCTTTCCTGGCTGCTGGCAAGTGGTTCTGTGGGAAACACAGAGTGAACACAATCAGTGCTTCTCTTAGAAACAGCTCGGGTTATTTGACAAACATTATTAACAGGGTTTTATAAATGACTGGTGTTATTCTGACATTGAGCAATCCGGCGTAGTAGAAGGTGTCCTTGCCCATGGCAGAGGGTGGAACGGATGAGCTTTAAGATCACTTGCACCCCAAACCATCCTGGCATTTCATGTAACAAGGACATCTGCCTTAAACTAGCATCTGCGGCAGCCTGATGACCATTCTACATTTGTCACTGGAATTCATGACTTTAGTTTTGTTTGTTTATTTATTTCTGGGAGACGGAGGAAGAAGGGGCAGGTACTGACCTCCTGCTCTACATACTGCAGTAGATTAAACCCATCCTGTGAAATCCTGCGGATTGTCCTTCTACTACTTTCCAGAACTTGTCAAAATCCGGAGGGAAGCCAGCCCTCGATATCTGTGGTCTGTAAACTCTCAATGTTTGGAATTTCGCTCTCCTGCGTGTTGTCCTCGTTGAGGTCCGGGGAGCTGTCTGGGGACTGCTCCATCTCGGTGACACTCATGATCTCCGTGCTGAAGTCCATGTGCTGCTCCTCAGCCGTGCTCTCGGCGCTGGCCTCTGCATTCTCATTGCTGACAATGGGCTGCTCTCCTCGGTGCTCTCTGAGTTCTCCATGGCACAGCTGGGAGAACTGGATCCTGTGCAAATAAAAGGGTTCAGTATTCCCACAGCAAGACTCAAGCAGAACTTGGGTATGAAATGGCAGCTCAGAGTGCCTCAAGTGATTCAGGCATCCTGTATTTTCACCACAACCCCTAGTTACATCTGCCTCATGCATGAGCCTCGTTCAACAATAAAAAATATTAACAGCACCACAGATTTTCACATCTACATATAGATCATTGTGGGTTTCTGAAAATCTATCCCAAGGAGCTAGTGAGATATAAAAGTGAATCATTACAGTTTCCTGTAGAGTCCAGTGGAGTTTATTCTAAATAAAGAATTATGCTCAAATTCCATAGAATCATTCAAGCTGGAAAAGCTGTCTGAGACCATCAGCTCCAAGTTAACCCAGCACTGCTAAACCACCGCTCACTCACATCCCTAAATTCATTCAATTCTCCTACTTAGTGCAAGTCAGTAATCTTTGCAAAATGAAACGGTGTTAAAATGTCTTCAACGCCAGGCTACAGCAAAGACAACAGTTACTGTCAGCACCAACTCAGTCCCCATTAGTGATGGCCAAATAAACCAACCAGCACCAGAGGGCCACAGAAATGCTCTGCTGCCCCTGACCTGCAGCCCCTCACTGCCACCCACACCCAGTGCCACGCGCTCCTCCCACCCCGTGGGACAGACTCCTGCTTCCTCCTGCCCCTTGGGACAGACTCCTCTTTCCTCCCACTCCTCCTTTGATGTCCCTGCCAGAGCCACTGCGTGGCCCTGCCCTGCTGTGCAGCACCAGGCCAGCCTGACCTGGCTCAGTGCCACCCTGCCTTGGCTGATCCTGGCCTTCCCTCCTGGAGCTGGAGCAGGGGCACTGAGCTGAACCTTCTCCATGCCCTTCATGGCCAAGGGATCCTAGGGAACAGCATCCTGCAGGATACAACAGCTCCCAACTGTCAGTCCAGCTGGGATGAAGGACAGTGTTAGACTGTCATCCTCACACACTGCACTGCCACTCCTGCATCCTTCCGCTCTCCTCAGGGCAGGTGGCAAATGCATTTGGGATTTAAAAAGGAAGCAGAAATCCCCATCTCAGAGCCCTCCAGAGCTCTTTCACACTGAAAGACTGAAGAGACAACACCCAGAATACTGGTTTCACTTCAACAAATGCATGGGTAAGACAGCACTACACACAGGGGAGAAGTTTGGGCCAGAAAGAAAATCCCCCTAATCTTCAGCAGCTTCAACTCATAGGATAACAGCCCATGTTTTCCAGGAGTTCCCCAAGCCCAGGAACTCTGGCACATATTAAAGAGCCCATCTGGTCTACCCTGGCAGTTATCTGATAACTGTTTTAAAAGTATTTCTGGTCTCCATCATCTGGCAGTCACGGGCTTGGAGCACCCTGGGGTAGCGGAAGGAGCCCCTGCCCGTGGCAGGGGGTGGCACTGGATGGGTTTTAAAAGCTCCTCTGACCCAAACCATTCTCTGATTGTACGATTTTCAAACAAACATCATTTGGAAGTTGACATTAAGTATCAAAGACAATTACTGTGTCTTTACCAACACAGCAGGCAGCCCCAGCATTGGCAAAAATAGTTCAAAGACTATTTACAGCACTAAAATTTGAGAAAGCAGTGACAGAGTAACTAGTGACAAAACAAGAGGAAAAGCTCTCAAGTGCACCAAAGGACATTTAGTGTGGTATTGGTGAAATTTCTTTTCCAAAAGGGTTCTCTACCTTAGCACAGCATGCCAGGCAGAGGGTGGAGTCCCATCCTGGAGGGGATTTAAAGCCATGTGGATGTCACACTTGGGGACATGGGGCAATGGTGGCTTTGGCTGTGCTGGGGAAACAGTTGGACTTATTGATAAACCTTGATTCCATGGATTTTATCACTTTTAGAAACGCAGAAATTTATGACCTAACCTTTTTCTTATGTTTAACAGATGTCCCCTCTTTCTAATCCACGTTAAAAATCCAGCTCTCTTTCAGATTAGGAGGGCAAAATGAGGGAGAAGCAGTACTGGATCAGCACACGAGGTCTGAGCCCACACGAGGCTTCAAAATGAAACCAATTCTGTCTGACAGCTGTTCCAGCCAAAGGAATTCCAATCTTGTCCTAGAGTATGCCAAAATCTGACAGCAATCCATGGTTTAAAAACCAGTGAATGCAACAGGCCATGCCTAAGCTACCAAACCTCACTGGTCCCGTGGAGAAACTTAATTCCAGGGTTTTCACCTTAGCTCTGGGGGTTTTCACCTTAATTCCAAAGGTTTTACATCACACAGGCTAAATAACTGAGTAAGAGTATCAGACAGCTACATGCACTGGTATTAAATAATTGATGCCGACATGTATTATTCAGCCTGTTACCAGCAAAAGACTGGTGTACACAAAACTGCTGCTCATAAACGTGAATGAACTAATGGAAAACAAACAGGGAAGCTGCAGAGAGAGGCAGGAATGTGGCGCCTTATCTGAGCTCTGCCCTGAACGCTCCATTCACACCCCTGATAAGGAGCTCCAACAACCCTGGGCAAGGCCGGGACCGCCCGGGCTGTGCCGGGATTAGGTTTTGAATCACGGAATCATTTACTTTGGAAAAGCCCTCCAAGGCCATCGAGTCGCAGCCGTGCCGATCCCCATTGTCCCCAGCCCAGAGCTCTCAGTGCCACGTCCAGGCCTTCCCTGGGCACCTCCAGCGATGGGCGCTCCCAACCTGCCTGGGCAGCCTCTTAGAGCCCCGACCACCTTTCCAGGAAGAAATTCCTGCTGATGTCCCACCTGAGGCTCCCTGGCGCAGTTCGAGGCCATTTCCTCTCGCTCACGGCCTCTCTGGGGCCCATTCTGAGCAATAACGTCACAGACCGCGAGGCGCGGAGCGGCTCCGCGCGGCCCGTTACTCGCTCAGTGGCTGTTCAGCGCACAAAACGGGGATACGAGGAATACAGCAGGGATCCCGGGATACATCCCCACGGCAGAGTTCACCCTCGGGCACACCCGCGGCCCGGGGAGGCGGCGGGGCCCACACGGCGTGCGTAGCGCCCCGCGCACGGCCCGGCCCGGACAGATAATTTTACAGATATTTACAAGATATTTTTACAGATATTTTACAGATATTCTATACGACTAATTTATAGATAATTTACAGATACTTCAGATATTTTACAGATATTTTATAGATATTTTATAGATATGTGTGCAGGGCTATAGTTGGACTTGTGAGCTCTGTGGGTCCTTTTAAACTCAGGATATTCCATCAATCTATAGATTCTATATTTACAGTATAAGGCTTCTTTTTTCTTGAACAATTATTGCTTATTTGTGTAATAGAGGGGAAATTGGAAATACCAGACCTTACCCTGTGGTAAATAAAGGTCCTTATGAGAATCCTAGCTGAAAAAAATCCCAACCTAAAATCCCCTTTATTTCTTTCAGTTTTTTTAGCTTAATGGAAAAATGTAATTATTTTTGCTTAATGGAAAATGTAATTATTTAGCTTAGTGGAAAGTGTCAACTCCTGGAGGAGATAAAAGTGGTGTTTGTGGGGTCTTTTTTACGGGAGCTGATGATGTTGCAACACCCAACTCTTGCGTGCAGCAGCAGTTGTTTGAGAAATGCTTTTAAAGTGTTTTTAAAGTGTTTTTAACAGTTTCTCCAAGGTGGGGACCTCTCTAAATTGTGTTGGATGAATGTTGTCCTCCTCTAAATTGTGTTTGGATGGAATGTTGTTCTCCTCTAAATGGTGTTTGGATGGAATGTTGTCTCTGCAGAGCTGGTGCCGGAGCTGTACCCGCGGAAGCCCAGCGCCGTGGAGCAGAGGGTGCTGCCCGTGCTGTGGCACCTCCTGGGCAGCGCTGCCAGCGGTGGCAGCTCGGTGCCCGGCTCTGGTGGCAGTCTGCGGACAGCCACGGCCAGCCTGGCCCATGCCCTGCTGGCACACATGGGCACCAGCCTGCTGGCCCAGGCTGCAGCTCAGCCCCCGCACATCGGCAAGGCCTTGGAGGAGCTGCTGGAGACCGAAATGTGAAATGGGCGTGGGGCAGGTGAGCTCCAGAGCTGGGCACAGGGGTGGGAATGGGAACGGGAACGGGAATGGGAACGGGAATGGGAACGGCCCTGCTGCGGCCTGAGGGGGTGGGGGGAGCCCAGGATTGGGCTGGGCTGGGCTGGGCTGGGCTGGAGGCCCTGGGACTGGGTTGGGCTAGGCTAGGCTGGGGTGGCTGGGAGAGCCCGGGACTGGGGCTGGGGTGGGGAGAGCTGGGACTGGAATGGCTGGCTGGGCTGGGCTGGACGGCGGGAGAGACCCAGAGCTGGGCTGGGAGAGACCCCAGAGCTGCTGGGCTGGGCTGGGGCGGGACAGCCTGCAGGACTGAACTGGACCAGTCTGCGGGGCTGAACTGGGCGGGCTGATGTAGAACATGCTATTAGCATCATAGACTTTTTTTTTTTTTTTTTTTTTTTTTTTATTTTAATTGGACATATTTTCTAAGGATCTGAGTATACACCACAGTGATGGGGGTGCATCAAAACCTTCTTCCCCACGTGTTCCACACCAGGTTACTTTTCTCGTTACTCACTACAGTTATTTGTCATTTAAATTCTTATTTTCTTTTTGTCCTGCAACCTTGACTTGGACATTAACATTCATCGAGACATCACATCAGATTTTCTGGTTTCAGCTTTCTGAGCTGCTTGCAGAAAAAACGTGATTAATGTCTCTACTCCTGTCTCAGACATAAATTCTTATATTTTATTCAAGCTCAACAAGTATAAACATCGATTTCTTGTGAAAGCAAGCTATATAAATACGAAACACGATTCGCACATTCTGCACTTCCCTATATTAAAAATGGTACTGAAGTGACATGAACTAACTTTGCAGATCCAATTTTAGCCTTGCCAAAGGGACAATTAAGTTAGCTCCAGATAGCTAACTCTGTCTCGGAAACAAGAGCATTTCAAATAATCCCTCTCTTAATACTCTTTTACTTCTGGTATAGTCTGAAGCCATTTCTTGGTATGAGATTCTTTCTCTTTCAGTTTTTAAGTAAAATGTTGTTAATCTCTCTGCAATTCCAGTTTCTGATCAGCTTATATTTGAACAATACTTTATTTAGTGGAAACAATTTCAAGTACATCAGTATGTCTGTTGATATATTATTCACAGACACAATAATCAATGTAATGTAGTTATACAGACCTCCTATCGACCCAATCCCTGGCATAGTGCACTCACACAACTACACAGAGTCACATTTATTTATCAGGAGAGAAAAATCAGGAAAGCAATTTCTTAAATAGAGATATTTGCAAGCATACAGTATTAGTAAATATTTTTAAATACATAAGCAAAGTACATATTATATGTTACATTGATATTTTGGAAAATCCTGCTTTTTTCTTCTTTACTCTTTTCTTCCTTTCTGATTTTTTCCTTCTAAGCACTGCTTAATAGTGGAAACAACTGTTCTATGACATTTTTTGCAGCATTGATTTTAATGTTCCTCTTTGTTGGCACATTTGTAAATTAATTAATACAATACACAAGCACTAAAACCTCCAAGCAATTAATCAGTAAAATAAATAGAACATAATATATTCGCTTCTTAGATTAGATGCTAAGATCCCCATTTATTGAGATAATTTTGTGATTTTTAATGCAAAATTAGATCATATCAAGATAATCCGGGCCGGGCCGTGCGCGGGGCGCTACGCACGCCGTGTGGGCCCCGCCGCCTCCCCGGGCCGCGGGTGTGCCCGAGGGGTGAACTCTGCCGTGGGGATGTATCCCGCGATCCCTGCTGTATCCTCGTATCCCCGTTTTGTGCGCTGAACAGCCACTGAGCGAGTAACGGGCCCGCGCGGAGCCGCTCCGCGCCTCGCGGTCTGTGACGTTATTGCTCAGAATGGGCCCCAGAGAGGCCGTGAGCGAGAGGAAATGGCCTCGAACTGCGCCAGGGGAGCCTCAGGTGGGACATCAGCAGGAATTTCTTCCTGGAAAGGGTGGTCGGGGCTCTAAAGAGGCTGCCCAGGCAGGTTGGGAGCGCCCATCGCTGGAGGTGCCCAGGGAAGGCCTGGACGTGGCACTGAGAGCTCTGGGCTGGGGACAAGGTGGGGATCGGGCACGGCTGCGACTCGATGGCCTTGGAGGGCTTTTCCAAAGTAAATGATTCCGTGATTCAAACCTAATCCCGGCCCAGCCCGGGCGGTCCCGGCCTTGCCCAGGGTTGTTGCAGCGCCTTATCAGGGGTGTGAATGGAGCGTTCAGGGCAGAGCTCAGATAAGGCGCCACATTCCTGCCTCTCTCTGCAGCTTCCCTGTTTGTTTTCCATTAGTTCATTCACGTTTATGAGCAGCAGTTTTGTGTACACCAGTCTTTTGCTGGTAACAGGCTGAATAATACATGTTGGCATCTATTATTTAATAGCAGTGCATGTAGCTGTCTGATACTCTTACTCAGTTATTTAGCCTGTGTGATGTAAAACCTTTGGAATTAAGGTGAAAACCCCCAGAGCTAAGGTGAAAACCCTGGAATTAAGTTTCCCCGCTGGACCAGTGGGGTTTGGTAGTTTAGGCATGGCCTATTGCATTCACGGGTTTAAACCATGGATTGCTGTCAGATTTTGGCATACTCTAGGGACAAGATTGGAATTCCTTTGGCTGGAACAGCTGTCAGACAGAATTGGTTTCATTTTGAAGCCTCGTGTGGGCTCAGACCTCGTGTGCTGATCCAGTACTGCTTCTCCCTCATTTTGCCCTCCTAATCTGAAGAGAGCTGGATTTTTAACGTGGATTAGAAAGAGGGGACATCTGTTAAACATAAGAAAAAGGTTAGGTCATAAATTTCTGCATTTCTAAAAGTGATAAAATCCATGGAATCAAGGTTTATCAATAAGTCCAACTGTTTCCCCAGCACAGCCAAAGCCACCATTGCCCCATGTCCCCAAGTGTGACATCCACATGGCTTTAAATCTCTCCAAGGATGGGGACTCCACCCCTGCCTTGGACAGCTGTGCTAAGGGTAGAGAACCCTTTTGGAAAAGAAATTTCACCAATATCCAACATAAATGTCCTTTGGTGCAACTTGAGAGCATTTCCTCTTGTTTTGTCACTAGTTATCTCTGTCACTGCTTATCTCAAATTTTAGTGCTGTAAATAGCCTTTGAACTATTTTTGCTCCAAGCCTGTGGCTGCCAGATGATGGAGACCAGAAATACTTTTAAAAACAGTTATCAGATAACTGCCAGGGTAGACCAGATGGGCTCTTTAATATTGTGCCAGAGTTCCTGGGCTTGGGGAACTCCTTGGAAAACATGGGCTGTTATCCTATGAGTTGAAGCTGCTGAAGATTAGGGGGATTTTTTCTTTCTGGCCCAAACTTCTCCCCTGTGTGTAGTGCTGTCTTACCCATGCATTTGTTGAAGTGAAACCAGTATTCTGGGTGTTGTCTCTTCAGTCTTTCAGTGTGAAAGAGCTCTGGAGGGNGGAAAACATGGGCTGTTATCCTATGAGTTGAAGCTGCTGAAGATTAGGGGGATTTTTTCTTTCTGGCCCAAACTTCTCCCCAGTGTGTAATGCTGTCTTACCCATGCATTTGTTGAAGTGAAACCAGTGTTCTGGGTGTTGTCTCTTCAGTCTTTCAGTGTGAAAGAGCTCTGGAGGGTTCTGGGATGGGGACTTCTGCTTCCTTTTTTAAATCCCAAATGCATTTGCCACCTGCCCTGAGGAGAGCGGAAGGATGCAGGAGTGGCAGTGCAGTGTGTGAGGATGACAGTCTAACACTGTCCTTCATCCCAGCTGGACTGACAGTTGGGAGCTGTTGTATCCTGCAGGATGCTGTTCCCTAGGATCCCTTGGCCATGAAGGGCATGGAGAAGGTTCAGCTCAGTGCCCCTGCTCCAGCTCCAGGAGGGAAGGCCAGGATCAGCCAAGGCAGGGTGGCACTGAGCCAGGTCAGGCTGGCCTGGCGCTGGCACAGCAGGGCAGGGCCACACAGTGGCTCTTGGCAGGGACATCAAAGGAGGAGTGGGAGGAAAGAGGAGTCTGTCCCAAGGGGCAGGAGGAAGCAGGAGTCTGTCCCACGGGGTGGGAGGAGCGCGTGGCACTGGGTGTGGGTGGCAGTGAGGGGCTGCAGGTCAGGGGCAGCAGAGCATTTCTGTGGCCCTCTGGTGCTGGTTGGTTTATTTGGCCATCACTAATGGGGACTGAGTTGGTGCTGACAGTAACTGTTGTCTTTGCTTAGCCTGGCGTTGAAGACATTTTAACACCGTTTCATTTTGCAAAGAAATTACTGACTTGCACTAAGTAGGAGAATTGAATGAATTTAGGGATGTGAGTGAGCGGTGGCCTTAGCAGTGCTGGGTTAACTTGGAGCTGATGGTCTCAGACAGCTTTTCCAGCTTGAATGATTCTATGGAATTTGAGCATAATTCTTTATTTAGAATAAACTTCCACTGGACTGCTACAGGAAAACTGTAATGATTCACTTTTATATCTCACTAGCTCCTTGGGATAGATTTTCAGAAACCCACAATGATCTATATGTGCAGATGTGAAAATCTGTGGTGCTGTTAATATTTTTTATTGTTGAACGAGGCTCATGCATGAGGCAGATGTAACTGGGGTTGTGGTGAAATACAGGGATGCCTGAATCACTTGAGGCACTCTGAGCTGCCATTTCATACCCAAGTTCTGCTTGAGTCTTGCTGTGGGAATACTGAACCCTTTTATTTGCACAGGATCCAGTCTCCCAGCTGTGCCATGGAGAACTCAGAGAGCACGGAGGAGGAGCAGCCCATTGTCAGCAATGAGAATGCAGAGGCCAGCGCCGAGAGCACGGCTGAGGAGCAGCACATGGACTTCAGCACGGAGATCATGAGTGTCACCGAGATGGAGCAGTCCCCGGACAGCTCCCCGGACCTCAACGAGGACAACACGCAGGAGAGCGAAATTCCAAACATTGAGAGTTTACAGACCACAGATATCGAGGCTGGCTTCCCTCCGGATTTTGACAAGTTCTGGAAAGTAGTAGAGGACAATCCGCAGGATTTCACAGGATGGGTTTATCTACTGCAGTATGTAGAACAGGAGGTTAGTACCTGCCCCTTCTTCCTCTGTCTCCCAGAAATAAATAAACAAACAAAACTAAAGTCATGGAATTCCAGTGACAAATGTAGAATGGTCATCAGGCTGCCGCAGATGCTAGTTTAAGGCAGATGTCCTTGTTACATGAAATGCCAGGATGGTTTGGGGTGCAAGTGATCTTAAAGCTCATCCAGTTCCACCCCTGCCATGGGCAAGGACACCTTCTACTACGCCAGATTGCTCAATGTCAGAATAACACCAGTCATTTATAAAACCCTGTTAATAATGGTTTGTCAAATAACCCGAAGCTGTTTCTAAGAGAAGCACTGATTGTGTTCACTCTGTGTTTCCCACAGAACCACTTGCCAGCAGCCAGGAAAGCCTTTGACAGGTTTTTCACGCACTACCCCTACTGCTATGGGTACTGGAAGAAGTACGCGGACCTGGAGAAGCGCCACGACAACGTCAAGCAGTCAGACGAGGTACGTAGGGCCCGGGGCCAGCACTGCCACCAGTCCCAAAGCCAACAATGACTGTCCCACTGCGAGTCATTGGGCTGCCAGTGCCTGCCCTGCACGGCCAGGGCTCGAGGGACGTGTTTGCACGTGTCCCTGCTGTGGCATTTGGAGCTAATGTTCTCTCTCTTTGTTGGCAGGTGCGTTAAACCTCTACAGTTTGTCAAGCTTTGCAGTGCAAGCCTCTGTATTACACTGCAGCTTAACAAGTAGGGCAGGGCTTTTCTGTCACTTCCATTTATTACTCATTTTCAAAACAATATAGTTGGTTGCTGGTCACAATTGCTCCATCTTATTGCATTTTTGGTCAGACGCTGTCAATGATGCTCTAATGGGTCTGTGCCCTATGGTCTGTACCCCAAAGCCTGCCCACACAACCTGGTCAGAATGCAGGGACCGCTGCGCTTTGAAGATCAAGACTCCGCACGTGGAGATCAGAACATTGCCATGTTCTATCCAACCTCCACCCGAATGGTAATGGTAGATTATTTAAACAAAATTCCAGTAATTAGTATTTCTAAGGTTCACCGGATAACACAGTGTTGCCTCTCTCTTAGGACCCCATTAAGGATTTGAAGTACAGTTCATGTTCTCTTCATAGGTCTATCGCCGAGGGCTTCAGGCAATTCCTCTTAGTGTTGATCTTTGGATACATTACATAAACTTCCTAAAGGAGACCTTGGACCCTGCTGATCCCGAAACTAACAGTACCATCCGGGGGTGAGTTGGGAACTGCCTGATACCAGTGCAGTTACACAGCAGTGGGATCAGATCAGTGTGCTTTTTAAGATAAGGGGTGAATTCATAACAGCCTGGTGTCACCTCTGGGACTTCTAAGAGATGGTGGAGCCAAATTCTGTAAGAATGGGGAGACAGTACAGTGTGGTACAAGGGGCAAAAGCTGTGGCTTGAGAGGCTCTGATTGGATGTTAGAAATATTCATTCAGAATCTTGGAATTTAATTTCCTTGAGGTGTTCAGGGTATGGCTAAGATGTGTCTGCTCCCTGTGCCTGGCAGTGGGCCTGGTTAAAGGGCTGGACTAGAGTTTGATCAGAAAACTTCATTTCTGAACTGGAACTGCACAGCTTTTGGATATTACACTGCTGCAGTAGTGGGTGTAGAGTCTGTACAAGACAAAAGTGGTAAAGATTGTGTATTTCATAATACCTTGTATTCCTGCAAGGGACTTTTGCTGTTGCCTTTATTTGTTCTGTTGTGGTGGTGCTGGAGGAAAAAATTGAGTGTGAGCCTTCTGAACCTCTTGAAACCTTGCTGCAGATATCTAGAAAATATTTTGAAGAATGTTGATATTCATATAAGTGTTGTTTCAAGCAAATGAGGATGCTCATAACCTTTAATAAGAGCCTGGACTTTCATTTCTTGTTCTGTTTGGGCATCCAGAAACCAGTGTACAATGATTTCCTTTCCAGAGCCTATGAGCATGCAGTACTGGCTGCTGGGACAGATTTCCGTTCAGACAGACTCTGGGAAATGTATATAAACTGGGAAAATGACCAGGGAAACCTAAGGGAAGTTACATCCATCTATGACCGAATCCTGGGAATCCCAACGCAGCTCTACAGCCATCACTTCCAGAGGTAAAGGGAAAACAGGGAGTTAATGCCATGTAAAATGTGGAATAGTCACTCAGCACAAAAACTTGAAACAGTTGCTCAGTTCTATGGAGTTATAGACTCAGACAGTTGGACTGATGATATTAAAGTTCTGATGCACATTTGAGGAATTTGATTTTAGGTAAATTTAGAGGTTTTGTTGTGGAATGAAGACAGGCCTTGGAAATGTGAGGAAGAAGAGGGGATGTCTTTGAGAAATCAGAATGAGCAGTTTTGACTGTTAATTCTGGTGCAGTGCCCACCTGTGGTGAAGCACCAATTTAATTGACTAAGGGGAAATCCTGGTTAAGTTTTAGATAAAGGAATTCTGCATTAGTAGGGAGAGGTGAGCAGCAACCTCAGTTAAATTACACACTGTGTAATTTGTGCAGGTCTCCTGGAGTGGCAGATAAAGTATTTCCTTTAGAACTGATTTTGTCCTTTGCCACCCCTTTAACATGGCAAGGGTTCTGTCAGCCTGCCACGCTGCCATTTCCCTTTGACACACGACACTGAAGGTGATGGGTGGTGGCAGTTGCATTTGGGGTGTGAGCTGGCAGCACTCAGTGTCACTCAGAGGCAATGAATTGAAGCAGAACCCCCTGGGATTTATGGTTGTGCCCTGTTGGGCAGCAGTGCAGCATGAACACCCCCTTTACAGTGCCTCTTTGTGGCTGTTGTCAGGTTTAAAGAACACATCCAGAACAACCTACCCCGAGACTTCCTGACCACAGAGCAGTTTGTGCAGCTGCGCCAGGAGCTGGCGGCTGCCAGCGGCCACAGCGGCGAGGACGGGGAAGAGATGCCCTGCGGCACCGAGGACATCACTGACCCTGCCAAGGTACCTGCTGGGGGTGGCATGGCCATCTGTCCATCCCTGGGGCTGGGGTTTCACTGCAGCCACTTGGGCTGTGCCCAGAGAGCTGCACATCAGTGCTCTGCAGCACTGAGGATATCACTGACCCTGCCAAGGTACCTGCACAGGGTGGGCATGGCCACCTCTGTCCATCCCTGGGGCTGGGGTTTCACTGCAGCCACTTGGGCTGTGCCCAGAGAGCTGCACATCAGTGCTCTGCAGCACTTGAGGATATCACTGACCCTGCCAAGGTACCTGCACAGGGTGGGCATGGCCACCTCTGTCCATCCCTGGGGCTGGGGTTTCACTGCAGCCACTTGGGCTGTGCCCAGAGAGCTGCACATCAGTGCTCTGCAGCACTGAGGATATCACTGACCCTGCCAAGGTACCTGCACAGGGTGGGCATGGCCACCCCTGTCCATCCCTGGGGCTGGGGTTTCACTGCAGCCACTTTGGCTGTGCCCAGAGAGCTGCACATCAATCCCTCTGGCTCGTATGATAACAGGCAGCTCCCTTCCAGTGGTGGCAGAAGTGTTAAAGAAATGAGTTAGAAAGGGAAAGAAGTGATGTACGAAAACTCAGCCCCCTTCCAGTGGTGGCAGAGCTGTTAAAGAAATGAGTTAGAAAGGGAAAGAAGTGATGTACGAAAACTCAGCCCCCTTCCAGTGGTGGCAGAGCTGTTAAAGAAATGAGTTAGAAAGGGAAAGAAGTGATGTACGAAAACTCAGCCCCCTTCCAGTGGTGGCAGAGCTGTTAAAGAAATGAGTTAGAAAGGGAAAGAAGTGATGTACAAAACCTAAGGAGCAAATAGTAATTATTCCAGATCAGCAGATTTGGATCTGTGGTCTGAGAAAGCTCCTCATCAGCAGTGGCCTGGGCAGGTTCAGACTGTTACAGGCCTAGGAAAGCCTGGAGCAGTCCAGAGGAATTGCTGATGGTGAAAAGAGAGACACGCTGAAACCAGGGCTGACTTGGATCCAAATCCATCTTTAATCTGAAATCAGCTTTAGCATAAGATAAAAACCAGTTCAGCTGTGTGTGCTCAGGACTGAGGCTCCATCCAGCAGTGTCCCAGCCTTTCCCTGCCTGCTGGGGGAGAGTCCATGCACATCACTGTCACAGCAAGCAGTTACAAAAAAGTTACCACGTCTGCCTGTGTTACATGCTCTAACATTCTGTTCTAGCTAATCACTGAGATAGAGAACATGAGGCACAGAATCATTGAGATCCACCAGGAGATATTTAACCACAACGAACATGAAGTCAGTAAGAGGTGGACGTTTGAGGAAGCGGTAAGTGAGCTTTGTGCGAGGCAACACGAGCCAAGTGGTTTGGAAACAGGACTGGGAACTGGGAATTTCCTGAAACAGCCTTAACTGAAACTGTTGGGGGACTTTGAACTGAGATTCCAAGCTGAAACAGTTGCACTTGTTCGCTGTTTTTCTTGTGAAGAGGCACCTGGCACGTGATGCTGTAAAGATCTGTGAGCAGTGTTTGGAGAGAGGCAAGGTGCTGTGCTGTTTGCTAAGGCAGTGAGCACGGACTCACAGTTAGTGCTGCCTCCTGCATCTGGGGTGGTGCAAAGGCCTGAGGGGATGGAGGGGATTCCCTTGGAAAGGTAAGCCTGTGCTCAAAGGAGGATGAATTCATGTGGTTTTGTATCTTAACATTACACACTTAATCCGGTAACTTCTGTTTTGGACCTCCTGGGTATAACGTATTAAAAGTAATTAATTAAACTAATCAGTTGATCACTGCAAATATATGACTTTTGCCGTAGAATTAAGTTGGATTACATTTGAAAAAAACAGCCTGAGGTTTTTCAATCTCAGTCTTTATATTTCTCTTCCTGACAATCATGGTCCTTGTTTTAAATTTACTTCTTATTTTAAAGAGTCCATTGTGTTACCCAATTGGGACAGATTTTCAGGGACTCTTCAGTGAGTTGGGTGATGTTATTATTGCACTGGGTTGGACTGGGACTGGTGCCTTGACAGCCCCAGGATCACACAGACAGGGTGGGCAGCCTTTTTCAGTGAGCTCTGTACCAGTGAGCTGTGGCAGGAGGAGCAGAGCAGGCAGAATGTCCCAGATTCCTGCCTTGGAAAGCCTTAAGCTGCAAATTGATGGAACTTGGGAGAGCACTGGAACAGTGGGCATTGGGCAGGAAAGGTGTGAAAAACCCTGTCCTCTTGCTACCAGAGACATTATCTGCTCTGTAGCACCAGCAGGCTGGGCCTGGGAGGAGCTGGAAGTGTAAAATTCAGCCTGTCTATAAAGGACAGCACTGAGGTGGGTGGACACAGATCCCATCCAGAGTTTGGGGATTGCTTAGACCTGTTTTTAGCAGGAATGTGACTGTGAGCTGTTCAAAATGGCAACAGAGGGTTGGGTTCCATAGCAGAGGTCAGTGAGGAACATGGAGCAGGGATTGGCTTTCAATTCCAGGTGGTTTGGAAGAATTGGATGTTTCTCCTTAATTACTGTAAGTTCTTCATCCATTGTATGGGTTTGGATCTGTGAGGGAATTGCAGCACAGGAAAGACATAATCAAATACAATTAAAGATGGTGAGGAGAAGCCAAGGATTTCTGGCAGGACACCAGACAAAACAATTTCAATTTAAACAGAGCAATGTTTAATTTTCTGTGCTGAGCTCTGTCCCACCCAGCCCCTCTTGCAGCCATCAGTAACAACATGATGGTGCTACATTCATGGTCTTGATGTAAACATTGAATAGAAGTCCAGTTCAATATTCTGTCTTTCCTTGTCATGATCCTCAGCCAAATTGTGAGTTGAATTTTTAGGCTGGATGTGCCACAGTGAGCACTTGACTTGTGTGGATGGATATGGGCAATGCCCAGTGTGTCCATCATGTCACTGACACAGGGCTACCTTGAGTCCTGCCCCAGCACCTCAAAAAGCTTTCAAGGGAAACAAGTTTCTAGCCTGGAGTCTCACTGCAGTAAATCCTTTGATCCATACCTGGGGAACCCTCCTTTGAGCAGATGAGGCATCACTGAAATGGCAGTAATTGTATATTGATTGTGTGATTGTTGATTGTTTGAACCCCCTTGGTGTGTTTGTATTCACCAGTTGCATCCTGTGACTCTTGCAGATCAAGAGGCCTTACTTTCATGTAAAACCTCTGGAGAAAATTCAGCTGAAAAACTGGAAAGAGTACTTAGAGTTTGAGATAGAGAATGGCACTCACGAGCGAGTTGTGGTCCTCTTTGAGAGATGTGTCATTTCATGTGCCCTCTATGAGGACTTCTGGATCAAGGTAAGGGAGGCAGCTCGCAGCCCTGCTGGTGCACACCTTGACCTGGTGACTAACCCTTGTACCCTGTGGAACGTTGTTCATCTATAACTATATCTGTTGCATTAGGAGATGGTCTGCTTGCAACCAGATTTGACTGCTGCATTTGCCAACTGCGTTGCCTCTCTACGTCCTTCCTTACAGAAACTAGTCTAGTGGTTCCATAAAGGTGCTGAATGGGTTTAAACAAAAGAATTTTATCGTTCTGGCATGTTCTTAGAGACAAATACAAGCTTTAACCTGGCTGGTCTCTGCTCTGTTTCCAACCCTAGTATGCCAAATACATGGAGAACCACAGCATCGAGGGCGTGAGGCACGTGTACAGCAGGGCCTGCACCATCCACCTGCCCAAGAAGCCCATGGTGCACATGCTGTGGGCAGCCTTCGAGGAGCAGCAGGGTAAGGACAGCCTGGCCTCGGGGAGGGCTCTGCTGGGGCAGCTCTGGCATCTCCCCAGTCCTAAAGCATCTCCCTGCTGTTGCAGGCAACATTGATGAAGCCAGAAGGATCCTGAAGACATTTGAGGAGTGCATCCTGGGGCTGGCCATGATCCGCCTGCGCAGGGTGAGCCTGGAGCGCCGGCACGGCAACATGGAGGAGGCAGAGCAGCTGCTGGAAGATGCTGTCAGGAATGCCAAATCCATCAGTGAAGCCTCCTTCTATGCCATCAAACTCGCCCGGCACCTCTTCAAAGTGCAGAAAAACCTGCCAAAGGCAAGAAAAGTGCTGTCAGAAGCCATAGAACTGGACAAAGTATGTGTTCCCTCTTGGCTGTCTTACCCAAAACTCAAACCATCCTGGTGTCTTTTCTCTCTTTCTGAAGCATTTTGTAAAACATGGCAACAGTGATGACCTGAGTTGTAACTGGATATAATGTCCCATTATGCATGGAGACAACAGTCCCTCTAAACTGATGTTGCCAAGGTCCCAGCTTGGAAATCTGGAAGTTTGCAGTCTTTTCTCATCAGAAGCACAATGTGCTTTACACCTTCATTTTCCTTTTTAGAATCTTAAATGTTCTCAGTGTGTTCAGTGTTATTGGTGTGTGCAGTACCTGGTGGCTTGCTGTCAGCACAGAAATATCTGGCACTCAGATGCTGCCAGCAAAGTGCAGCCCCTGGCTTTGTGGTGTTGGTCACTTCTGGTCTGTTTGTGCAACAAACCATTCCAGGGAAAAGAATCCCTTTAGTGCCTGTTGCTGTGTGTATTTACGGGGTGAACTGTGGTGTGTAAGAGTTAAATTCCTGCTGTGAGAGGTCAGGTGTGCACCTCCTAATGCCTGTTTTGCACAGGAAAACACCAAACTGTACCTGAACCTGCTGGAGATGGAGTACAGTGGTGACCTCAAGCAGAACGAGGACAACATCCTGAGCTGCTTTGACAAGGCTGTCCATGGGGCCTTGTCCATTAAAATGAGGATCACCTTCTCACAGAGAAAAGTGGAATTCCTGGAAGATTTTGGGTCTGATGTGAACAAGTAAGATGTCCTGTGGGCAATGGCCAAACTGGAGTCCCTGAGAGCTGGGAAAGGGTGGGGTCAGTGCCTTCTGTGGAATTGTTACCTTTGTGCCATCAGCTCTCCACTAAGGAACAGCTGCTTTTCTAAAGCAACCTCCTGGTGTTAAACAGGATTAGATTTTTAAACAGGATTAGATTTTTAAACAGGATTAGATTTTTAAATAGGAATCTCTCTCCAGATAATGATCCCTTTTTTTTATCTGGAATGCCCAACACCTCACTGAGGCAGAGCTTTGCCAGGTTTTCCTGTGGTTTCCCCTTGCTGTGCCCTGTGAAAGCAGGTGCTCCCCAAAGGAATGGGACATGTCTGTGACACAAATGTCTTTTAGGCTTTTCCCTGGAGCTGCTGCTTGAGGTTTCCCAAACAGCACTGGTTGGATTATTCAGTGTTCAGCACTGTTAACAACTGTGCACTTATGTGGGAGGATACACGAGAAATGCAAGCTTTTAATTCAATACTGCAGTATTTTTTTCCTCTTAATTGTCTATTGCTTTTATTTACATTTTGCAGCTAAATAACCCGGAAGGATTAATGACAAGTCAGTTTTTCTGCTTTGTATGTTTTTAACAATAGCTATCCTTAAATTCTGCTGCCTCTGCATGGCAGCCAGTCAGTGCAAGTTTGGGATCTAGACAGATCAAACACAAGGAATTTTGCAGTTCCCAAATAATCCCAGAGCACAGAATGAGTACGAGGAGCTCTTTTTACCCAGAGCACACTGACAGAAGCTGCACATTTTGTGAGATGCTGCCAATAAAAGGGAATTTCAATATTTGTGGGAATTTTAGCCAGGATTCTTGTGCTGCTTTAACCATTCTTGTTCTTCCCCTTCTGTTGGATGGGGAAAGGCTGTGGGTGCTATTTTGGGATTGTAATAATTTCCAATATTTAGATATTGATCCCCATATCTCTCTGCTGCTGTGGGTGGCATCACCAGCAGGCACTGAAAGGATGCCTGATTAACAAATAACTTCTAGAAAGAGTTCTTTATAAAGAACTTGATAAAAACTGCCTCAAGTGTGAAGGAAGTTCAGAAGGTTGGGGATTGGAGCTTTTGTGGAATAGAACTAAGTTGGCTTTCCCGTTTGTGGTGGGTCTCTCTTGAAAATTTATTACATTGTCATTTGCTGTATTTTTACAGTTTCAAGTAGGCGTTGTTCAGGTGTTTAAAATATTTGCAAGGCTTGACTGGTTGTGCTGTCCCCAGGCTCCTGGATGCCTACGATGAACACCAGGCACTGCTGAAGGAGCAGGAGACGCTGAAGCGGCGGGCGGAGAACGGGTACGGCCAGGGCTGGGAGCAGGGCAGGGAGCAGGGCCTCTGGGGGGATTCTTTACTTTAGAATACATTGTACAGGTATTTGTCAGCTTTGAACCTGCTGATGTGAGAGTAGAATCACTTTATTTTAATCCTTTCTAGTGTGTACTAAACAGAGCTGTGCTGCTGCCTTACATATCCTAGAAGGGGCCTTAAAGCCAATCTCATCCCACCCCCTGCCATGGACCTTCCATAGACCAGGTTGCTCAGAGCTCCCATCCAGCCTGATTTTGGACACTTCCAGGGGTGGAAACATTTTTGGAAAATAACTTCTTGAGTTATGTATCACAAAAAAGCCAAACAGTGCTGGTAAACTGAGTCTCTGAGCAGAAAGGTGCCTTTGCTGTCTGCGTTTGGGCACCAGATTTAAGCCCAGCCTGTTCTGAAGCACAAACTGCCCTTCCCCAACCCAAATTCCCTCACCCTGCTGGGCCTGGACACCCTGACCTGACATCCCTCATATGAGGACATGGCCAGCATTTCCCCAAGGTGCCAACACGGGGTTCTGTTCCCTCCCAGCTCGGAGGAGCCGGATGAGAAGAAACTGCTGACGGAGGACCCGAGCCTGGCGTCGGCACAGCTCATGGACGGGGACATGCAGGTCAACCAGGCAGCCTACAACTACAACGCCTGGTACCAGGTATGGGTACAGCAGGGAGTACAACTACAACGCCTGGTACCAGGTATGGGGCTGGGTGTGAGAACATGCAGTACAACTACAACACCTGGTACCAGGTATGGGGCTGGGTGGGACAGCAGGGAGCAGTCAGCTCCTGCAAAACATCAGCTCCTGCAAAATCTCAGCTCCTGCAAAACCTCAGCTCCTGTGGGTGTTAACCCCTCTGGGGCCTGCTCCACAAATGTAAATGTTGCTGTATGGAGTGAGGTGGCTGTCCTGTCGGACAGGGAGGGCAGCAGGGCTGTGCTGTGTGGAATGTTTAGTCCAGACTGGTTTTGGGATGCTCCTTTCCTGTGGGCCTGCAGTGACTGTCTCCAGGTAGTCGTTCCTGGAATGGCTTGGAATGGTTCTGCTGGTACACAGCTCCATCAGCAAAGTGATTGAGCTTTTCCTTTGGGGCTCTTCCTCCAGGGCATTTTAGTTTGGAATAGCATTGTTGAGGTTGGAAAAGCCCTCTGAGACCATCCAGTCCAGCTGCTCCCCCAGCACTACCAAGGCCACCGCTAACCAATGTCCCAACTGCCACATCCATGTTTTTTAAATGCATGGAAGTTTTGCTGAAGTGGTTTAATGAGACTTCAGAAGCTCCAGGGCCAGGGGAATGGGTGCTGTGCTCTGGGGGGAGCAGGGACATCCTGGCTGATGTTGCTGCTGTGTTTTGTTCCAGTACAACTACCAGAACGCCTGGAATTACGGACAGTATTACCATACAACTTGATCCCAGGAGGGAATGGAGTTCACTGTGCTGCAGTTTCAACAAAGATGGAGTAAAAAAAAAATTCTATTTTTCTAATTTTGGGCTGTGAAAGAACTGTTGTGCCACCTGCTTTTGGTCCTCTGCATGTGAACTGAGCTGCTGCTCACAACTGGGGTATGTGCGAAGATTTGTGTGCTGGTAACTGATAAATGGTCTCTGTACAATTCTCATTTACCATAAATGATTTTTCTTAATTCCCTGCACTAATTTATGGAGTATCAGAAGAATTCTCGTTGGTCTCATGATTCCATAATTGAATGGTGAAGCTGTGGGGGTTTGAGTTGGTTTTGCCCCAGAGCTGCTCTGCTGCCTGGCCCTGGCCCCAGGGCTGGAGCCAAGGCTTGTCCTGCTCCCAGCCCAACTGTCAGGGAGCTTTTCCAGGCCACGTTGGGATTGGGGGCTTTGGCAGAGCTGCCACACGGGTTCCATAGTGTGGGAGGGGTCAGGGATTAAAACCACCATCGTTCTTTTCTAAAAAGCACAAACTGTGTTTGGGATGAGTTTTGTATTTAGAGTTTTTCATGTACACAGTGTGAGCAAAACTTTTTTCATTTTGATCAAAGTGATCATTCCCATTTTTGTAATAAAAGCGAGGAATTAAGTAGTGCTCTGAACTTTCTTGGACTGCCTCATTGGAGCCAGTGGGAGAACGCCTGAGTTCACTCAGGAGGGGCTGTGGCACAGGGATTCCACAGGAGCACTTGTGAACACCCAGATCTGTGGGAGCAGAGCTTCTGTCAAATGCCTTTCCAGAGGAATGGGGTTTGGAGTGGGATTGGGCTCCACAGGAGCAGGGCTGGGAGGAAAAGAGCCTGGGCTGTGTGTGGGGGTCCCTGGGGGCTCTGCAGTGCCCAGCACAGGAGCAGGGAGAGCACAGACACAAAGAAGAAAGGCACTGGCCAGTACAAACTCTGCTTTAGTGGGGCTGTCACTGTACAGCAGCGGGGCAGGGACAACACTCAGCACTCATTGCCAGAAAGGCACCGTTGGAACCGGAGCCCGGAGTTAACACAACAGCAGGAAGCTCTCATTCCCAGCAGCACAGGGAATTCTTCACTCGATATCCACCAGTTCCACTTCAAAGAACAGCTTTGCGTTTGGAGGGATCCTGTTGGCAGATGTTAAGGAAGCTGAAAAGGAACAGCCCCTGCAGTTCCCCCATCCCTCCCTGGTCTGTGGGGTGTCCCTGACCCGCTGGACACCCCGGATCCAGCAGAGCCACAGCTGCTGCCCAGCAGGAGCTGGCAGGGACAGGGGCCAGCTCCATGGATACACCTTCATTAACACTCCCTAATTCCTTATTCCTTATTCCCAGTCCCACTGAGCTGCTGCAGCTTTGGGGCACTGGCTGGGGCGGTTACACCTTCCCACTGCCACAGAGGAGAAATGTCCAGGCAGCCTTTCAGATTACAGCATGAGACAACAATCCCTTCCCCTCCTCCAGAAGGGCTGGAAAAAAGGAACAGAACTGCATCAAGCACTGCGGGATCAGTCCTGCACCCCCTACTTCAGCTGCATCCCAGAACCACATTTAACTGTCCCCACAGGTAACACCCTCCTATCCCTACCCTGCTGAGGATCCCCATCAGGCATCAATGTTTGGAAGTGGCTGCAATAAAAACAAAGGTGGAGAACAGCAGCAGGTTCCCCCTCCACGAGTTTTTCTTCAAAAGGAAAGGGCAGGATGGGCCCTGAACTCCCAGAGTGGGAATATCCCGAGGCTGCTGAGTACCACGTGAATCGCCCATTACACCCTGTCCATGAAGCCCCTGGTTGTCCCCAGCATTCCCAGTCTCCTGAAGGATACTTGGCATCGGGCTGCCCCTTCTTGCCGTAGGCCCACTCGGGCTCGATCTCCAGCTGGGCCTTCTCCCCTTTGCTCATGGTCAGCAGGGCTTCATCCCACTGCAAGGACAGACAGACAGACAGACACACAGCAGCTGCAGGCAGCGGGCACGGCACAGGAGCCTCCAGGGACAACAGGGACTGCATTTCCCAGCTTCTGCTGGCTCTGGGAATGGCCTGACAGCCGTGCAACCCCACAGTGCAGCCCCACAGCCTCCCCAGCACTGCCCTGCTCCCGCAGTGCAGCCCCATAGTGCAATCCCATAGAGCAGCCCCACACACTGCTGCTCCACAGTGCAGCCCCCCGCACACCCCACAGCACTGCCTGCTCTCCCACAGTGCAGCCCCACAGCACAACCCCACAGCACTGCCTGCTCCCACAGTGCAGCCTACAGTCAACCCACAGCACAGCCCACAGCACAGCCCCACAGCACAACCCCACAATCTCCCCAGCACTGCCCTGCTCCCGCAGCACAGCCCTACAGTACAACCCCACAGTGCAACCCCACAGCGCAGCCCCACAGCACAGCCCCACAGCACAGCCCCACAGCACGCCCTGCCCCACAGTGCAGCCCCACAGCGCAGCCCCACAGTGCAGCCCCACAGCGCAGCCCCACAGCACAGCCCCACAGCACAACCCCACAGACAACCCCCACACAGCCCCACAGCACAGCCCACATGCAACCCCACAGCAACCCCACAGGCAACCCCACAGCCAGCCCACAGCACAGCCCACAGCAAGCCCCACAGACACCCCACAGCAGCCCCACAGCGCAGCCCCACAGCGCAGCCCCGTGCTCCGTGCAGGGATGGCACCAGGGAAGCAATGGGAACACTCCTCCTGTTTCCAGTCAGCATTCCCGGGTTCAGTGCTCCCTTCCCAGCAGCACACCAGGTTGGTGCTGCTGAGGGAATGCTCTGGCACCCACAAACCCGGGATAAAGGCAGGGACAAACCTGGGATAAACTGGGGGACAAAACCAGGATAAAGGCAGGGACAAACCCGGGATAAAGGCAGGGACAAACCCAGGCAGGTGCTGCTCCTGCAGCGCTGCCCACGGGCCATGGACACTGCCCTTTCCCAGCTCCAATCCTGACTTTGTCCTGCTCAGCCTGGAGCAAAGGAGGCTCCGGGGGTACCTGTGGCTCTGCACAACCCCTGACAGGAGGGGGATTTGGGATCTGATCCCTGGGAACAGGGACAGGAGGAGAGGGAATGGCACAGGCTGGGCCAGGGCAGGGGCAGGGGGGATATTTGGGAAATTCCTTCATGGAAAGGGCTGTGCATCCGTGGCACAGAGTAAAGCCCAGGGAATGCAAACAGGGATGGATGGAGCCCCAGGATCCCAAGAGAGGAGCCCAGGCTGGGCTGATCTGGGGAACAGAGCCTGTTTTTTATGCACTGCCTAACGAGGGAATGACTCTGAGGGTAAATATCACACCCTCCCACTGTGATCCCTTCCAGTTTGCCTCCATGAGACACAGAACAGCCCAAAAACTGCACCCTGGTCATAAACCACACCGAATGAAACTCTCTGGATTTCATTCATGGATTCTGAGGGAGCTCTCAATGCTTTACTTACGCCTCGGATCACTTTTCCTACGCCAACTTTGAAACTCAAGGGCTTGGCTGCTTTTTTCTTCTTTGAACCTGAAAAACAGTTTTATGTTCATTTGCTTCAGCATCACACACCACACACCACACTTCTGGGTAGAACTGCCATTACAGTCGTGCTTTATATCAATATCTGTTCTTATAAAATGATATCAGTATCTGTTCTTATAGAATTATTTTTAGCCCGGTATATTTTTCAGGAGAAATGTAAGTGCTGTGCACTGAAAACATCATTAAATGTTCAAGATGCACAAAAGCAGCTTTCAACCCTCAAAGATTTACTTCCGAATTACTCAATTGACTGTGCAAGTCATGGACATATTAAGGAACCAAAGAAAGTCAGCAGGGAACATAAAAGCTTGAGGAATTACAGACAGTATTCCAGTGACTCTGGAATGCTGTTCCTGAGTGTGGGATATCAGTGCTGGGAAAGCCTTTCTAGTATTGCACAATTTCATACCCCTAAACCCTGTGTTTTGTCACAAAAACACCAGCAGGGAACATTACACCCCAGAAGACTCAAATCCCTCTCCTTCCAGTGCCTCCATATTTAGAGGTTTACCACAAAAGGACCCCAAGATGTGTTTATTTAGAGGAATTCAGGACAGTGCTGGTGTTCTGTAGGAATCACCTCCCCTCTGAAGCAGTACTGACTCCCTGCATTCCACATTCCCCAGCTCTGGAATGCCAGGGCTGGCAGGATGCAGCTGTGTCACTTGACACCAGCCAGTCCTAAAATACTGCCCTGCACTACCTCATGGAAAATCGGGATCCTGCAGCTCAACAGCACCATGAGAAAGCTGTTTGTCAGGAATCCCCCCAGGCACACCTTCCAAAGGCAAACCCCGGCCCAGATTTGCTGAAGGAGCTCCGTTTATTCCCCCCAGGAGCATTTCCAACCAACCCAAACAGTTTATCTGGACATCTGTAAATCCATAACCTTACTGGATTGAACATTGGTATCGAAGACTGTCCCATCCTGCAGCTTTCCTGTGTACCAGCAATGGACGGTGTCTCCTTTCTTTGGGAAGTTGGTTTTATCGCCCTTCTTTAAAATGGATTTGGTGTACTTTGGCGGCCCCTAAGGTTATAAAAAGAGTTATGACAGGTGTGTTAAATAGTCTCAGATATCCAAGACTGAACAACCACTTAAAGGCATTAATGATTTTATGTTAGGGAATGTTCACGTACTGCAGAGCTGCAACATTGGGGGGAAATGCAGCAGAATAAGGCAAAGGCAGGGTACAAACAGCAGACTTCTTGCTGTAACCACGTTTTTGAAGACTTTGAATCACACGAGTGATTTGTGATCAGTTGTAAGGGAGCCCCAAGGATCACCCAGTCCACCCCTGTCCCTGCCCAGACCCCCAACAATCCCCCCTGTGCATCCCTGGAGCTCTCTGGGACCATTCCCTGGGGAGCCTGGGCAGTGCCAGCACCCTCTGGGGACAGTGACACAGCAGAACCTTTCCCCGATCCCCCGAGACAGCTGCCCCGGGATAATTTGCTTTCCCACGCGAAAAACACGAGGTGAGAGCATCACACCAACCTCGTCCACCGCCTCCTCCGCCTTCACCGCCTTCCCCTTGGCCTCCTCCGCCTTGGGCGGCTTCGCCTTCTCCGCCGCCTTCTCGGCGCCGTCCGTGCCCTTGAAGCGCTGTGAGGGGAAGGATGAGCAGCCCCAATCCCCGGTCCCATCCCCGGCCCCATGCCCGCTTTTCCCGGCCTCACCTGCGTGTGGAAGAGCTGCGTGTAAGCCGCGATCAGCTGCTCCTTGTTGGCCGTCTTGGCCACGTTCTTCACCTGCCCCAGCAGCTTGTGCTCCGCCAGGAACTGCGGGACACGAGTGGTTGCCATAAAAAAAACCAACCAAACCTCTAATTCCCAAACCAGAATAATTTAATGCTCGCAGCAATTACCGCCTGCGCCGCGTGCTCCTGCAGGAATTTGATGATTTCTTTCTTGGCCAGCGCCTCGCTCCGCAGCTCCTCAGCGCTCCAGGGCTGCGCCGGGCCCGCCGCCGCCGCCATCTTCCCGCCCGCCTCCTGCTCCTGCTCCTCCTCCGGAGAGGAGGGTCGGGAAAGCGGCCGGCAGCGACAGAGGGAGGGCGGGGAGAGCGCTGGGGAACGGGGAGGGTTGGGAAGCCGCTTTTGGAGCGTTCCCTA
This sequence comes from Malurus cyaneus samueli, assembly GCA_009741485.1. Lineage (NCBI taxonomy): Eukaryota > Metazoa > Chordata > Aves > Passeriformes > Maluridae > Malurus > Malurus cyaneus. Next base: position 143,693 of record VKON01000115.1, on the reverse strand, counting down.
CACGCCCGGAGGAGATTCCAGGAGGGATCCGGGCGGCGGTGCTGAGGGAGGGACAGAGCGGTGCCGCCTCAGGGCGGGCGTGCAGCACCCTGCGGGACAGGGCGGCGGGAGATAACGGGATTTACCCGGGGCTCGGCGGGCGCATGAGGGAAGGGGAGGGCCGGGGCACAGCCGGCGGGAAGGGGAGGGCCGGGAGGCGGCTCCTCGTGGCTCTCCGGCGGTTTGAAGGCGCGGCGGGCCGGTGGAGATGGCGCTGAGCGGGCGAGATGAGCGGCGGGCCAGCGCACTCTGCCGCAGGTGTGGCGCCCTCACGCAGAACCGAGCCCGGGGACTCCGCTACCACAGCGATGACGAGCTGCTGCTGGCAGCCGCGGCCGCGGCCGATCCCAGCCCGGTGCGGGGGTTCAGCGAGGCGGCGGGCTCCATCTGGATCTACCCCACCAACCTGCCCGTGCGCCCGTACCAGGAGCGCATGGCCGGCGCCGCGCTGCTCGCCAACACCCTGGTGTGCTTGCCCACCGGCCTGGGCAAGACCTTCGTGGCCGCCGTGGTCATGTACAACTTCTACCGCTGGTTCCCGTCGGGGAAGGTGCTGTTCCTCGCCCCCACCAAGCCGCTGGTGGCCCAGCAGATGGAGGCGTGCGGCCGCGTCATGGGCATCCCGGCCCGGGACATGGCGGAGATGACAGGTACGGGCCGTCAAAAGCCACAGGGCAGGGAAAAAAAAAATGTGAGATGTGTTTGAAGGGTTAGCTGCTGGTTTTGCCATGGGTAAAGCCCAAGGTCGCCTGTATAAAGGGTGAAGCGCTGGGGTGCAGCCTTGGGGGTGTTTATGCACGCAGTATGCTCTGAGTGGTGATTAAACCAAAGAACAATGGCGGGTCTCGTCCTTCCTCGTCCCTTTCCTCGTCCCTTTCCTCGTCATTTCCCTTGTCCCTTTCCCTGGTCACTTTCCCCGTCCCGTTCCCCATCCCTTTCATTTCCCGTTCCCCGTCCCTTTCATTTCCCTTTTCCCGTCCCTTTCCTTTCCTCATTTCCCTTTCATTTCCCTTTCCCCGTCCCTTTCATTTCCCTTTCCCCGTCCCTTTCATTTCCCTGCAGTGTGTTTGTTACTCACTGAAGCAATACTCTTAATAATCTAATAGCAATCAGCCAAAACTAAATCTATAACCTATTTTTAGGCCCAAACTTTTCCAGAGCTGTTTGAAGTGATGTTTAGGGCAGTGGGCAGCTCTGTGGATACTTGAGCTTCCCGGCTTTGATTTCTATGGTTCTGGATTTGATTTTTTAATGCAAAAAAATTCTTCCAAGTTGTTTTATTCTTGGCTGGGAGAGTGGGCAGCCCTGGCACGGGTGCCCAGAAACTGTGTGCCCGATCCCTGAGGTGCCCAAGGCCAGGCTGGCATGGGCTGGGACAGTCTGGACATTGGGAGTGGGTCCCTGCATGGATGGGTGGGCATGGGTGGGATTTGAGGTCCTTAACCCAAACCATTATTTTATGGTTTATGCCACCCCTGTCACTCTCAGATCGTCATGGGCTGGTTGTTATTCCCAGCAGAACAGTTCCCTGACGTTATTCTTTCACTTTCCAGGAGGAACACAGGCTCTGGGCCGGCGGGAGCTCTGGAATACCAAGAGGGTTTTTTTCCTCACACCTCAGATCATGGTCAATGACCTCTGTCGTGGCACCTGTCCTGCTATGGACATCAAATGTTTGGTTATTGATGAAGCCCACAAAGCCCTTGGCAACCATGCCTACTGCCAGGTAGGGCTGGAATCACCCCCCTCTTCTCTCCCAGTTACAAAAACCTTCCCCCAAAATTACTTGAAGCTTCTCCCTAAAGTGTCACTCTCACTGCTTGGGGAGATTGTCCTGAAATCTGTATCTTTGAAAGAGATCAAACAGTCCTGTGTGTTGTCACTGCCTTGTTTATGGGTAATACCTGTGAGGTATTTTTTCAAAGCCTGCATTAAATTCTAATTTTGGTTTTAAAATGTTTTTTTTTGTCTGGGCAGTGTTAAAAAAAAGGTCTTTTGTAAGACTCTTTAACAGAGTAAAACCAGGTCAATGTTTCTTTTTAAATGTAGGGTTTGTATTGATTTATTGATTAGCAAAGAGTTTTTCACATTATTGTGGTTTCATCTCAGAGCAATAGATTACCCAAGTTTGATGCCCTGCAGCATTTTGCTGGATATTTGTGGAGTTCAGATTTCATGGGATCAATCATCCATGATTTACTTCTTTTAGAGTTGTTCTTCAGATTCACTTTTTGGCAGCTCACCTAAGATAGTGGGCTGTTAATTCTTTTGTTAAAAGTCAAGTGAGAAATCGTTTCATAATTTAACGTTTCATAATTTAACTTCCAGGATGGGCCATCCATGGAATGGATGGTGTTGGATGGGGTTTGGAACACCCTGGGATTTTGGGAGGTGTCCCTGCTCATGGCAGAGCTGGCACTGGATGGGATTTAAGGTCCCTCCCAGCCCATACAATTCTGGGATTCTGTGACTGAATATTTTGGGAGTGTTTTGTTAATCCTTTCCTACTTAGTGAGAGTTTTCACTGACGTAGTTTGTACCAGCAAATAATCTCCTTTCAGGATATTAATGAAACTTTGCTGTTTTTAGGTTGTGAGGGAGCTGAGCAAGTACACAGAGCAGTTCCGTGTCCTGGCCCTGAGTGCCACCCCAGGCAGTGACACCAAGGTGAGCCCTGAAGTCTCTTAGAATTCCACATCAATGCTGAATCTCTTTACAGTCCATTTCTTGTTAAAGCTTTGGGTTTTTCATGCTATAAAGCATGTTTTATTTATTTGTGAAGGTGGGGAGGCCATGGCAGGGGTGGCACTGGATGGGCTTTGAGGTTCCTTTCCAACCCCAGCCAGGCTGGGATTCTATTTCCTGACCTTTCTTTCATTTCTCACCATAGGTATTGGGTGCCTTTTCCTTCCAATTTTATTAAAGCCCTGCTAGAATGGAAATAGTTACTTTGTTTTTGTGCCTCCCTCCAGGCTGTGCAACAAGTTATCTCCAACCTGCTGATTGCTCAGATAGAGGTGTGTGCTGAAGACTCTCCAGAAATTCAGCCTTATTCTCACGAGAGATTAGTGGAAAAAATTGTAGTTCCACTTGGGGAAGAGCTGGTTGAAATTCAGAACACCTACATCAAGGTGAGTGACTGAATTTCCTTTTTTCTCAATAGCCAGTGACAGTAAATGTTTTATCATCTCTGCCTAGGCTTGCAGTGCTTTATAAAACCAACACTTTATCATATAATTCACTTTGATTATAAGGTAAATTAAGCAGCATGGTTTCAATTCCAGCAGCTGTAGGGTTTTTTTTTTTTTTGCACCAATGGTACCTGCTACCCATGCAGTAACTTGAAAAGTTCAGGTGGAAAACTTGCAGTTGAATTAATTTTCTCACCCTCTTTCAGGAGTCTTTGCAAAATTGACACCAGACCTAAACTGAGTAATATTTAGTGGTATTAGTACTGAATTCAGTAGCATTAAGATGTTGAGAATGCCTTATGGAATTTGTGTGTGGACTGGAACATTTTATCTGATTAATGATATTCTTTAGAGCTATAAGTCATCTGTGAGTGTCATTAGTTCTCCTGGACTTTTAAAAATATTTTTTTTTTTGGGATTGGTGTATTATTATTATTTTTCTTCTGAGAGCCTTTTTTCCTTCAATATGTAATGCCCAAATCTAGTGGAGATTTTTGGAGAACTGTTTGTTAGTGGTGACTTAATGCTCTGTGTCTTGCCAAGAAGGTACATGTAGGCAAATGATGCTACATAAAATACCACTTTGAAAAGTTATCTGTTTTTTGTTTGGAGAGACATAAATAATTAGGATTGAGTTACAGTATCAGATTGTTTGGCACAGAGTATGGTTTTGGTTACAGTTTAATGATTTTGGTGTAGTTTAGTGAGGACCATGGAAGGCAAACCTGTGGGTGTAGCAGCTGTTCTCAGTGATCTGAGAGCATTGTTTCAATGAGGAACTTCACTGTTAAATATAAACTTTAAAGCAGTTTTGCATCACTGCAGGTGCCCCTGAACGCTCTGTTGAGTGCAGGGATCTTTGTGGGGTGTTTCACTCGGGATTAAAGCTGTGCTGAGCTGTTGGTTTGGCCTCCCCGGCCTTGCCTGAGCTGGCACTGTGGCTGCAGTGGTTTTTGTTTCCTTTCTCTGATGGGGTATTTGCATTTGAATTGCTGCTGCTTTCCTGGAGAACACAACTTGTGGTGACAGCCGGGGTGAGAAGGGATGGTTTGCAATGTGTGCCAGGCCAAGCTCAGCTTGGGGAAAGCTGCTCCTAGACCTCAGGTTCAGCGATTTGAAGGGACCTTTTCTGATCTGGGGCTTAAATGATGGTTTTTGTGAAATCAAAGCAGCACCCAAAGGCAGGAGAGCAAAAGCACCTGAGTCTGCTGCAAGAACGAGAGCCGGGTGTCCTCTGCACGATAAAATCACTTTTTAATGGTGACAGACAGAACCAGTAAACAAGAGAACATTTCAGTGTGACTGAAGGACAGTGTCAAACAGCACAGCACAGCACAACGATGCCGCAGGAGCTCTGCTCTGATGGCTTTACACACAATAAGCAAGGCCCTGAGTATCACAACAGCTGGAATGAACTTTGTAGGCACTAACTCTTGTTTGGAAAATACACAGTATGCAGGATAACGCTTCTCTGTTAAGGCTACACCATTTAATCTTCCAAAAATAGGGGTGAATGCTGTTTTATTATCTCCTTGTGTGAGTGGAAACCTGATAACTTCCCATTAAAACTGAAAATCCACGAGTGGCTCCCAAAGCAGAGCCAAGGATGGATAACAAAATACCTGTCCCTAGGCAATCATGCTGGACATGGTGTTTTCAAATCTGAGCAATAGTGATGTTTGCTTGGCATTCACTGGTGGGACAGCTAAATAAACTGTAGTGGGTGTCAGCTAAACTCTGGAATTGTTGTTCCCTGTGCTGGTGAGGGCCAGGGACTGCTCTATGTCCCAAGCCATAAAGCGTATCCTCAAACTGGTAGTTTTGTTTTCAGCAGCAGAAGCCATTCTAACAGAAATCAAAATAAATAAATACTATCTTGGAGTTCACAGTTTGCCATAAAACAGCAGGGAATGCTGGGCTGCAGGTGGGATATCAGCACACTCAGAGCTGCTCGTGGGTCAGGGATGTTTCTAGAATGTCACCCACGAGGGACATCAGACACAGCAGATGCTTTTGCAGGAGAGGTGTCAAATGTAAATTATGTACAAAAAGTGGTGCCCTGTGGTGAGAGGGTTTCACTGCTTCCAGGAGCTACCCAACATCAGTTGTGCCAAAGCATTCAGAGAATTTCTCTAACTGGCAAAAGCAATCAGATGGCAGAAACTTCTGTAGTTTGCCATAAAATCTTGTCAGAGGTGAAAATTATTTTCACTTGCTCTTACAAAAATCATGGGGAGGGTACGTGGAAAAACTTTTTATTTAATGTCTCCCTGGCCCCGCTCTTCACTTCAGGTTTTAAAATATTTATATTGTTTTTCTTTATTTAAGAGCTTTTAGTTTAATACTGGCTGGCATTTTTTAGGTTTGCTTTTCCCAGGCTGTGATTCTGTATTTCATTTTAGTTGGTTTGGTTTTTCTTCCCTCCCCACAGAGACTCTTGGTTTGTTTGTGTTAAAACTAAGGCTTTTGTGTCTGTTTTTTATTTTCTATTTCCATTTCCCCCTCTCCTTGCTGTTTCCCAAGGAATCTCCAAGCCCAGCAGGTCCTGTTTAAGCCAGGGCCACTCTGCTCTGCTGCTCAGGGAGAGGTTTTGGGTTGAGCACAGAGCCCTGTGGGACCAGGAGGCTTCAGTTTTTTTCACAAGTGCTCCCCAAATCCATCTTTGGAGTTATTTTTTCACCCTGCTGTGAATTAGCAGCCACTGGTTCTGGGTGTTGTAATTTAACACGCTCTGTTAAAACCCTAAATGCTGTAATCAATAAATAATGCTGGTGATGCACTCAGTAAATTTTATATAAAAAGACATTTACTTCTAATTAGAATAAACTCTGTCATCGTATCACTTAGGGGAGACATTGGGGAGGGATTTTGGAGAGCAAAATTGTTTGCTACCGTGATCCTAAAGTGCAGTCGGTGCTCATGGGCTGTGGGGAACAGTGGGAATGCTGCTCCCACACTCCTGGGGGCTCTGGAATGTGGGAGCTCAGGCTCTGCAGCGAGCCAGGCTGGCAGCTGAAGGGTTCTTATAGGGGTGAGGGGCAAAACAAGCATCAACTTAGAGACAGGGAGAAAAAATCCTCACAGTGAGGGTGGTCAGCAGTGGGACAGAGTCCAGAGGGGCTGTGGACTGCCCATCCCTGGGGATGCTCCAGCTCAGCTGGGATGCCTGGAACAGCCAGCTCTGCCTGCTCTTCTCCCAGCACTTTTTCTCACTCCTGGCTGAGATTTGCTGTGTTTCTGTGAATATTTGTGTCATTTATAGCATTAATAACGTGGCAGTGCCAGGGGAGTGCCACGAGTACTGAACGATGTTCTGACATCCAGCAAAGCCAGGAGGAGAAACTGCACAAGGAACTGGAGTTAAAAACAACCTCCTTAACAATGCCAGAGCCTTTCAGGGGATTTCTGGGGGTGATAAAGGGAACCCCTCATTTTGCTGTCAACACTGGAATAGCAGCAGGACTGCTGTGCCATGTTGGTGTCCTGTGCACCTCAGGGTGCTTTGGTTGGGTGCTGTGTGAGGTAAGACTGGGAGTGTCTGCACAGCTCTCTGCACCAGCTCCGTGCTCTGATCCCAGTGGGCTCAATCTGCTGGTTCTCCTCAGGAACCAGCACCTGCACATTCTTTCTCTGCCTGGGTGAGGTGGGTTTGGTGTGTCCCACTGAGAGCCCCAGCGGGGTTTGTGCAGCACCAGAGCAGGCCAGGGCCCCAAGGTGTCCCCAAGGTGTCCCCAGGGTGTCCCCAGGGTGTCCCCAGGGACCATCCCGAGCCACAAGCAGTCTAGGGATGCCAACAAACAGATGAGGGGAGAGGTCTGTGCCTCCCTTACCTTGTAGATAGAAAGATAAGGTGAACTAGCTTTGCAAGTGCTAAAACCCTCTGTTAAATAGTGGAAAAGCTGTCAGGCTGCCCTAGGGATCCATGTGTGGGGTGTGACGCGGGTTGGCGGCTGAGCTGGGCTGAGCCACCCTAACCCAGCCAAAAGCCCCACTCGGGAGCATTTTGGGGCTGCCCCGATTCACCTGTGGGGCTGAGGCAGCAGCAGCAGGGTCCGTGGGGCAGCAGGAGCTGGGCAGAGCTCAGGGTCTCTGCAGGAACCAGATCTCGTTGTGGCGGTTGGCAGCGGCGGGGTTGGTGTAGCCGGCGATGATGAAGGTGTCGCGCAGGCACAGCTCGGGGCTCTCCAGCACTGCTGCCAGCAGGCTGATCTCCCTCATGATGGAGTCCTCGTTGGTGATCCCTCGGAAGCTCCTGCAAGGATCAGCTCGGGGATGAGCTCAGATCAACCACAGCTACACCTACAGATCCCTGGCAGGGGCTGCATGAACTGGGGACGGGCTCTGCTCCCAGAGGACACAACCCAAAGCTGCCCCAAGGGCAGTTCGGGCTGGACAGAAAGAGTGACTGGGCTGCCCATGGAGGTGATGGAGTCCCCATCCCTGGAGGTGTTTAAGGAAAGCCTGGGTGTGGCACTCAGTGCCATGGCCCGATGACAAGGTGGCGTTAGGTCAGAGTTTGATGATCTCAAAGGCCTTTTCCAACTCAGTCAATTCTGTGATGCTTTTGAAAATCCCCTGTTTTATCTCTGAATTACTTGGTTGTGTTTCACCAATGGTACTGACTGTGATTGATCCCAAACAATTTTTCCTTAACATTTTCTGTGCTCGCCGGACACTTTGTTCCTGACTACACAGAGTAGTCTGAGGCTGTTCTATCACACATTTGCAGATTCATCATTTTACCAAGTAATTGATATGAGTGAGTGTAGAATATTCTGAGCTGGGACTCCTGAGGATCATCAACCCCTGTCCCTGCCCAGACCTCCCAATAATCCCCCCTGTGCATCTCTGGCAGCCTCGGGGCCGGGACCATTCCCTGGGGAGCCTGGGCAGTGCCAGCACCCTCTGGGGACAGCAGAACCTTTTTTTCTGATATAAATTAATAACCATTATTCCCTGACCATACAGGGAATGGAAATTATACAACAGGCAGCTTTTACAATTCCCTAAAATTAAGCTTTCCCCTTTGTTACCTTTTCCAAGGTTTAAAAAGCGTAACCCTCCCAGATTGAGAAGAGCACTTTTCCCCGTGTTTAGAGTTGAACATGTCACCATTACCTGCTGTAGACAATGGTGGCAGGCCACTCCTCGATGATGATATCCGAGTCAAAGGGGTGTGGGGGCTCGTCCTGCAGCACCTCGGGCAGGTAATAGGCCACTGTCACCGCCTGCCTCATGGCCGACTGCGCCTCGTCCGTGTGCACGATGGTCACGATGGGCACCGTGATGCCCAGGTACAGCCCTGGCACACAGAGTGGGATGGTTTAGCAGGTACAGGAGAAGGCTGGCACACTGTGCCTGCTGAGCCCATAGGGAATTGGAGTGAGTGCAGCCCTGGCACACATGGGAGGGGTGGTTTAGCAGGCACAGGAGAAGGCTGGCACACTGTGATTGCATACTGAGCCCGTAGGGAATTGGAGTGAGTGCAGCCCTGGCACACAGGGGAGGGGTGGTTTAGCAGGCACAGGAGAAGGCTGGCACACTGTGATTGCCTGGTGAACCCATAGGGAATGTTGGAGTGAGTACAGCCCTGGCACACAGGGGAGGGGTGGTTTAGCAGGCACAGGAGAAGGCTGGCACGCTGTGATTGCCTGCTGAGCCCATAGGGAATTGGAGTGAGTGCAGCCCTGGCACACATGGGTGGGATGGTTTAGCAGGCACAGGAGAAGGCTGGCACGCTGTGATTGCATACTGAGCCCATAGGGAATTGTTGGAGTGCTATGGGGTTGCTGACAGGATTTCTTTGGGGTCAGGGGTTGTGTTCCCAGTTGGAAATAATGTTTGGAAGTACCAGTGAGGCCCTGGCACAGCTGTGGCTCCCTGGATCCCTTTGAATGCCCAAGGCCAGGCTGGACATTGGGGCTGGGACACCCTGGGACAGTGGAAGATGTCCCTGCCATGGATGGGGTGGAACAGTGATGCCTTAGGATTTTTAGTTTCTCTATTTTCATGCATCTGTATTCTTGTACTTCCCTAGTACAGCACTAAAACTCCCGTTCTTTCATCTTTAGACAAAACAATCCCTCTCTGAGCTGAATCCAAGGACACCTCAGAGCCCCAAAATATGGAAACAACAGTGAGTTGAGAAGAAACAAGTTTAGGGTGGGTGATGTCATCACCTGAAAAGATCATTAGAGAATTAAGACCCAATATGTTAATAAGGCAGAACTTATAAAAGGTGAAGATCTTGTGACCCGGTGTCCATTTTAAGTGTAGCCTCAGGAGGAGGCTTTGTCTGCCCTAATGTACCAGTAGGCCTGTTAAGCCTGGATTAAAGTTGTGTATTCTCATTCTCTTAAGTTTGTCAGGGCTCTCTTTCAAATCAGCCTGATTGATAAGGCATCAACAGGAGGAGCTTTAAGGTCCCTTCCAAACCAATCTGTGGTTCCATGATTTTATTGTGTTTTGTGCATTTGTGCAAATGTTTGTGCAGATGTGTCCAAAACACATTTGGTGTATTTGGTGAGCTCTCCCATTTCTGTGCAGGGCAGAGAGTTTGCCTTAAATCCTTTCCCCCTCTTAAAAGGGTTGTGTTTATCTTCAAAGTAACCTTGTGTCATGGTTTAAATATTCAGGAACAAAACTGCAGGCAAGATAAGGGGCTGCTTTGGGAATTCACTGAGAGTTTGCTGTTGTTAAAAATGCTGCACTATTTTTGCACTGTCGTGTGCTTGGACTGCAGGGGGAACTTTGCTTCTACACAGTTTGAAAAAAAACCCTGCAATTCTGGATCTCAATTTACCTCTAAACCATGTTAAAGTGTTAAAATAATGGGATGAGTGTATCTGCTGAAGGAAAAGCTTTTGGGATCAGTGTTTGCAGTTTCTTGGAAAGGGATTGAGTCAATTATAGCACACAGATTGTTACAGCACAGAGCACTGGGCATGGCAAAACTTCCTAACAGCTGCAGGATGAAAAATAGGAGAGCTGATTCTGCAGGTGGAAACCACATTAAATTGGATTGGAAAGCAGGTGCACGTTTTACAGGCTCTCAAGGACACGGTGGATTTGCCATTATTTTGATATTAAACCAGATTATCTTTCCAGAAAACATGCTCCCACCACAAATTTTCCGTGTCCATTAGGACAGGGATAATTTAATACCTTGAACTAAAGGGAAAGAGGCAGAACACTCTGGTCCCATTTGGCATCACACTGTGACAGGTGATTTCAGTGCTGCTGTGAAAATTAAACCCCTAAAATCCTGGAGGAAATGCCAGATTTACAGCTGAGAGCTTGGAGCAGCCTGGGACAGTGGGAGGTAGCACTGAATGGGATTTCAAATCCTTCAAACCCCACCCATTCCATGATTTTTCTGGAAAGGCTATATCATGGAAAACTGTCCCTCTGGGGTGATATATTTGGGAAAAGCTGATCAAAACATCTCCCCAGAGCAGAAATACAATTTTCTAACTAGTGTAGGATTGAGGTGCCAATTACCTGAGGAGTTCTGCTCACAAATGTACCTCATGAGCTTCATGAATCCGAGGCAGATGCTCTGTTCATACTGCTTCTCTTTCATTTTTATACAGGCCCACTTGGCTTTCCCATATTGCCTCTTTTCATAGAGCAGATCTCCCAGCTGCAAACAGAAAGAAGAATTTGGGGTTTTAAATTCATCATCTTAAAACTTCAAACAAATACAAGACAAATTGTGTCTTTTTTCAGCTCTTTTGTTCCTTGAAAGGAACATGAATTAAAATCCTCGCCCATATAAACCAAGGAATACACTGCTGATTTTAGATCAAAACTGACTTCAGCAGTTTCTAGGTAGCTCTCCTTTAAAATAAGGAGCTGTCATCTTTTGGACTGGCAGAATTAAACATTTAGTTGCCATTACCACTGAATAACCTTATTTTTAGGTGCAGTTGTTACAGTAATACTGAGAAATTTCTTTCCAGCTTTTCATTACAACATAAAGAGTCAGGATTCCCAAACTGTTGACATGAAATGCACTCAAATGATGGTATTTATAAATGTGATTTATATGGATCAATTTAAAAGAAATTGGACCAAAAATTCCTCATGGATGGTCAGTAAAGGTTTTCATGGTTTGTTGAGTCAAGGTTAGAACTGGTTTGGACATTTCCTGAGCTGTGCATGAATTTCAGTTTTTTATAAGAGGATAAGATGGGTTTGCAAATTGCTGTTTTGTTTGATAATGATCCCTGATACAGAAGTACATTTTTGGTTTTAAATGCAGATATTCATCTCTTTCAAGTACTCTTTGCTAAGGCTTTATTAATGTGACTGTGTAAAGGATTTAAGTGAGGAAATGGGTATTTTATTTCAAATGTCAGAGAGGTTTTTGTTAAATTAATTATGTCACAAAGGCTGTAATTCTCAGCCATTTTCTGGCTTTCCTGGCAGTTTCTACTGTGCAAAAAAAGAAAATTACACATGTACAAGGGGTGAGATGGGAATTACCCAGTTACAGTGCTTTGCCCCTGATGTTCAAAACCCTGAACAATTCCAAGAATTGCTGAGGAGCCCCATTTCTGGGAGCTGGGTGGGAATGTACCTTCTCCTTGCGCTGGATCAGCGTGAAGGGGATGCTCTGTCTCTCCTGGGGGTTGTTATTCCTGGTCAGCTGCTGGATGGGCTCTGCCATATCTGCAACACAACCACACAGTTCCCCTTGAGACTCCAGGCTGCAAAAACAGGACTGAAATGTTTCCATCCCAATTCCTTTGGGGTTTATGGGACTGGTTTATTTTGCCCTTCACTGGGGAAGGAAACAGCTTTTCCTAGGAGAGGTTCCCTGGATCTGCCACTGTGTTCTTAGAGGGTTTCCTGATGTTTGCAGCTACGCAAAAGTTTTTTCCAGGGAAAGTTTTTGGCTGTGCCCCATTTCCTGGCTCTGTGCAGGGACATTCCCAATTCCAGCAGCTCCTTTGGAGCTGGATTCAGGTGTATCCACATGAAATAAATTAAATTGGCTGCTCTTGTTCATAAGCTCAAGGAAACACTGCTGTGGGAATTAATTTCCAAAGGATGTTTAATGTCTAAAGGTGTATTTATAACTGGGATTGCCCTGACATCAATTCTTGCTGAAGGCCACAAATAAATTCTGTTCAGGGGTTGTTATTCCTGGTCAGCTGCTGGATGGGCTCTGCCATATCTGCAACACAACCACACAGTTCCCCTTGAGACTCCAGGCTGCAAAAACAGGACTGAAATGTTTCCATCCCAATTCCTTTGGGGGCTTTGGGACTGGTTTATTTTGCCCTTCACTGGGAAGGAAACAGCTTTTCCTAGGAGAGGTTCCCTGGATCTGCCCCTGGGTTCTTAGAGGGTTTCCTGATGTTTGCAGCTACCCAAGTGTCCAGGGAAAGTTTTTGGCTGTGCAGGGACATTCCCAATTCCAGCAGCTCTTTTGCAGCTGGATTCAGGTGTATCCACGTGAAATAAATTAAATTGGCTGCTCTTGTTCATAAGCTCAAGGAAACACTGCTATGGGAATTAATTTCCAAAGGATGTGTAATGTCTAAAGGTGTATTTATAACTGGGGTTGCCCTGACATCAATTCTTGCTGAAGGCCATAAATAAATTCTGCTCAGGAGTTGATCCCTGACAGGCAGCCATGGTTACAAGGTCAGTCTTAGGAATGGGGAGTCTCTTCCACAAGAGTTGGTCCCTTGCCCTCCAAAGCTGAAGTGATCAAGACATTTGTGTACTTAGAGGATTAGAAACTCAGTTTTATGTGCAATGTTTGACAGTCTGGGTGTGAATTCCTGCCCATGGTGCATCCTGGAGATGCAGGGAAAGCACATTTTCAGCTCCCAGAGCCCTTTTTCTGGGAGTTTGAAGTGCCTCAGGGTCTCAGTGGAAGAGGCAGCATGATGGGAGAACAGCATTATCCATATTTGAGAGAGGAGGAGAATTAAGATGCAGGAGAATTAACTTGGCCGAGGTCACTCAGTAAATCTGTAGCTGAGCTGGGAATCAACCTCCATCTCCTGGCATCCAGTGCAGGGCTTTAGCATTAAGATTATTTGGAATAGTAAAGATCCTTAAACAAAGGGGAGGAAAAAATAAAAAGGAGAAAGCTTCATTGCACATAATTTGAAACATTTTTTCTTTGCAATATGGGAAATGTTTAAATTGTAACTGAGAACTGACATGTAAAGTTGATCTCTTTGGAGGCTGGGGGAAAAATAAAAGTAATTAGAATTAGAGTTCAGCAGTAAATTTTCCAAGAATTAGGAATCCTTTTAGGACTCTGGAAAAGTCAACTCTATTTTTAGATTACTTTATCAGTAAGTAGAGGTTTATATTTTTTCCTTCCACATTAATGCAGAGGGTAGGGATTACAACTGATTAAAGTCCTTTGGGGAGTTTTATCCTTCAGTCTGTGAATCTGTGCTTTGTGTTGTCCTGCTCTGGAGGACTCCACTGCCCAGGGCTGGGCTGGCAGAGGCTCCAGGGGGACAAGGACAGCTGTATTTTCTTCTCTCAGGGGAATTTCTCCTTCCAGAAAATCCCCTCTATTACCTCCCCTTCTCCTTCAGCCTTGCACAGGAGCTGAAGAAAAATCTTGTATTATTCTGTCTTGTTTCTTACAACATTTACTGAGTGTCGCAGAGCAAACCTTCTATAATACAGGAACTAAAACGTGGTCAAACGCTGCTTTTGATGTATTCCTTAGACTTTATATCCTCCTGATGTATCCTAAGAGCTCTGGTCCGACTGATCTTACCCTTCTTTTAGCACGTTAATTGTAATTGGTAAAGCATTACAGAGTTAAGCGAGACTTTGAGGTGTGACTTGAAAAGGAGGATAGGCTCAATTTGCTGTGTTGGAATATGGGAAGAGTTTATAAAGAGCAATAATTTAATATAGGTGATGTCTGGTGCAGTCTGGCCAAGGTTTGGCTCTCCTCTCTCGGGGAAGGGCAGTCTCCTGCACAGCAGAGATGCTGCTGCTCTCTGCTCTTCTGGGCAGGACAGGGCAGAGTTAAAGCTGTGCCTGAGCTGGGCTTGCACTGACTGTGCTGCTTGTTAGGAGTTCTCTGACTCATCAGTCTCTGCGATTCTCCAGCCTTTCTTAAAATTGAAACCAGCCAATTTCTGACTAAAATGAGCCCGGGAGCCTCTCTGTCAAAAGCAAATCGATCCCTTACTTGTTTACTCTGTGCCCTTTATAAACACCGCCCTCCTTCCTTAAAGAAATGACTTTTTGGGTGGTTACAGGGAATACTCTTAGGAAGTAAGAGAGGGAGTTTTGCAGGCAGTCACTTTAACATATAATTAAGACTGAAAACTCGCAGCGATCATTTTTAGCATGAATGGGTGACCCCAGTGCTGCTGCAGCCGCTTCCTTACGCTGTGGAAAGCTTTGCATCGCCCGGGGTGAAGCTTTAGCTGGTTTGGAGCCAGGCTTTGGTGTGTCAGACTCCCACCGGGTTTGCTGGGTGTTTATTGCCGTGTTCCCGTGTCCCACAGCCCCAGCCCGTTCCCAGAACATCCCCCATCCCGGTCCCTAACCCCGATCCCGGCCTTACCGCGGGGCACATCCACCTGGTGCCCCCGGCCCACGCTCTGCCAGTAATTCAGCAGCCTCTCCTGCTCCTCATCGTCCATGCGCTCGGCCGCCTCCTCCTCCAGGCTGCTGCCGTGGCTGTGGTACGCGGAGTCGGGGCTCTCCTCGGCCAGCCCGTCCAGCTCTTCCAGCGTGATCGCGGCCGGTCCGCCGGCTCCTCCCGCACCGCCCATGCGGCACCCGCCGGTCTCCATGGCCGCGCACGGCTCCGGTACCGGCTCCGGTACTGCTTTGGGCTCCGGGCACCGGTACTGCTTCGAGCTCCGGGCTCCGGGCACCGGTACCGGCACTGCTTCGGGCTCCGGGCACCGGTACTGCTTCGGGCACCGGTATCGGCACCGGCACTGCTTCGAGCTCCGGCACTGCTTCGAGCTCCGGCACGTGCTTCGAGCTCCGGCACTGCTTCGAGCTCCGGCACTGCTTCGAGCTCCGGGCACCGGGCACCGGTATCGGCACCGGCACTGCTTCGAGCTCCGGGCACCGGGCACCGGTGCGGCACCGGCACTGCTTCGAGCTCCGGCACTGCTTCGAGCTCCGGGCTACCGGTACCGGACTGCTTCGAGCTCCGGGCACCGGGCACCGGTGTCGGCACCGGCACTGCTTCGAGCTCCGGGCACCGGCTCCGGCCCCGCTCGCGGGCTGACGCTGCCCTGGTCCGGCTTTGGGCCCCGGGCTCCGGCCCCTCTCCGGGCTGGCAATGCCCCGGGCTCCGGCCCCGCTCCGGGCTGGCAATGCCGCTGTCCCGAGCGGCTTTATCAGGGCTTAGGGGCGGGAGGAGCCGCCTGTGCCCGCCCCGCTCCGGGCAGGGCGCACGGACGGAGCGGGGATGGAGGGAGGGAGGGATGCCCGCTCCCGGTGCTCGGTGCCTTCACTCCGTGCTGCACAACTTACACAAGTTTGTGCTCTGTTCTCGTTCCCCTTTCCCCATCTCTTCATCGGGTTTTCCCCACTGCTCTTCATGTCCCGTTAATTCTTCTTTACTGTGTTGTTTTTTTTTTTTTTTTTTTCTGCTTCAAACGCACTTTAAAGACAGAGCTTTCATTTCATTCAAGGTCTTTCCAAAATGTTCGGAGTGCAAAAGCCGTGGTAGATTTTGTTGCTGATTTTGTTGCTGATGTCCAGCTTTGGGAGTTTCGAGCTGCATAATTTTGCAGTTGTTGAGATGAGGCTCTGTGTGAGGGAGATGAGCAGCCCTGTCATGAGATGGATCTGGATTTCAGTCAGGAGTCTGGGTGGACTCTGTGGGATTGTCTTTTATTCCAAATTTAACGTGAAATGACTCTTGGCCCTTTTTGTGCAGGCAAGGAAGGGGAATCTCTGGGCATTTAGGGGTTAAGAATAACAGGAAAATAGTTCTTTCCTGTGCACTGTTGATGCCTACAGGGAAAGCTGGAGGGTGCAGATGGGATTGTTCTCTCCAGGATGTGGTTCTTTGTCTGTCCCTGCTCCTTTTCCTCATTTTCTGGTCAGTCCCTTTTTCCAAACTCAGCTTTGGTTCCCCATCCCCAGGGGCTGAGCTTGGTGTGAAAATGAACCCTGAACTGCCTCAGAAGCCAAAATGTGCAAAATGAAGCAAAAATGTGCAAATCCTGCCTCTGCTCCTGACAGGGCAGCCCGAAATCCTGCTGATCCCAGGAACTGCTCCTGGGGGAATCGGCAAAAGGAGGAGCAGCTGCTGTGGGAATGTCCTGAGAGGGTTTTGGGGATGTGGGGAGTGAAGCTCAGGCTGCTGAGGGCTGTTTGGGCAGTGAATCAGCACCACAGCCTCTGGAATTTACCGGGAGGGCAAATCCTGGAGCTGCTGCTTGTTTAAGTGTCTGGGTGGGTGCTGATTTGATTTCACGGGCAGTGCCCAGGGAGCAGCTCCCTCACAACAGGGAATTTTCTGTCACTGACCACATTTTCCTCTCAGATCCAGCTGAACCCTCCCTGCCTGCGGGAGGCACAGTGGGAACCCATCCATGCCCCGGGTGAATCCCACATCACACAACAAAATAAGGAATTTTCCATTAAATTGTGGCAGTTGGGTTATCAATCCCTAGCATGGCCATCCTGGCTCGTGGAGATTTCTTCCATGAGCTGCTGTTCCTGTTTTAGGCAAAGAGTGCAGCTTCTTTTTCTGCCCATTCTGCATAAATAGTTAATAGAAAGCAGTCCCATCTCTTTTGTTCAAGCCTTAATTATAAGAATTAATTGTTGCTTAAATGAAATTATTTCTGTTAAAAGTATAAAGTACCTTAGCTGGAGATGAGAGAAAAATCAAAGAAAAAAAAAATCAGAAAAATAGTTTAAAATCACAGCTAAATTTCTCTGTGTGTGAGAAATACCACTGAATATTGAATATGGGAAAGAGGCTGAGAGGAAGTCAAAACTCTGTTTTAAAAACCCACCTGTACAAATTACTCTGTGTATTTAATTTGTCTTTGATTCCTGATGAGCTCAGTAATAATTGCATTTGACAGAATATTGAAGGGCTGTGTCTGGATAGGTAAGAGATAACAATTTCACCTCATTGCTACTGCAGGTGAAAAAAGCTGATTTTTGTTGAATTTGCTGAAGTTTTTTCCCCCGAAGATGTTAATTTTGTGTCTGACTGCTGTTTAATTAACAGCCACTCCTGAGATAACACAGTTTTGGTGGTGCTGTGTTCTTGGTGCTTTCCTGGCAGCTTCTATCTCTGGATATAACAGAAAAACTAATATTCACCCTTAAAAATTTCAGATCCAAAACATCCTCAGTGGGTGCTCCTTTCTGTCTGACAGTCACTCACGGAATGGCAAGCTGGTGTAGAAAAGATTTCTCAAATCAAAAGTAAAATTGTTTTTGGTGAAATTAGTTGAAAAGTAAAAACTGTAGATCTTGTGTAACCTGTAGCAAATGAAAACTGCTGTGACAGGAGAGAGCTCTTGTTGGAAGAGCACAAAGTGTTGGATTTTTGGGATGGATCCCAGCTCCCAGGGAACAACAGTGGGTTTGCAGTTTGTCTCATGTCCCTGCAAGGGTGGGAATGAGTTAATATCAACTTCCAACAAAGCTTTTGGTGGTGCCAAGGTCATGACTGGGCTGATCAGTGTTGGGTTTGGAGAGTGACAGGATCAGCTAAAAACCACCCCACCCCGCTGTGGCTCTGTTGCTTTCCTTTCTTTATTGGCCAGGGGAGAAAATATCAGGAGGAAATTTGCCCAAAATGCACTTTTCTCCCTGGTTTAGAGTTTGTTTGTCACAGCTCTGAAGTTTTACAAGAGAATAACTCAAACTGGGTGTCAGAGCTTCGAAACTTTCCCCAACTGGCAGAGAATGAATGTGGTTTGTTCCTGGGATTGCTTCTGCAAGTTCCTTATGGGAATATTGGGAATATTCCTTTATGGGAATATTGGTCCCTGCATGGACACTCCTGAAGTGGGAACTGGGAAACCACTCCTGGGAACCCAAATCTTCCTGCTGAAACAGAGCAGGGAATGCTCTGGGTCATCCTCTGCCTTCCCAGAGCTGTGGATCTGGCTGTGCTCACAGCTCTCTGCAGGATCTGTGCCCTATGGACAGCCTGGGCACAGCCCTGCTGTGGTTCCTTGGCATGGAAACATCTCCTGATCCAATCTGCAGCTGGGTCTGGGGGCAGAGCCTCCTTTTCCCTTCATCTCTTCCCTTTGCTCTCTTTTTTGGGGTCTGAGGATGAGGAGCAGAGGATGAGGAGCAGAGGGTGGGACAGCACCGTGTCCATGAGTGTGTGATATTCCTGTTCCTGCTGGAGGGATCCCTTTGGGACACAGCACTGTTGGGCTGTGCTGGTGCCTCTCTGGGCTCCTTTCCTTCACTCCAGCTCAGCCCCAGAACACTGGGAAGGGATTCCTAGCACAGCCAAGGCCAGGCTGGATGAGGTTTGGGACAGCAGAGGTGTCCCTGCCATGGCAGGGGTGGCACTGGATGGGATTTGAGTCCTTTCCACCCCAAACCAGTCTGGGATTCTCTATTGGGCACTGAAAATAAGGAGCCAGCAGCTCTCCTACAGCCAGCTGTGACTCCAAAAACCAGTCAGGGCTCTCAGGGGAAACTGGGAGCACTGGGGGGATCCTGTGGAGAGCAGAGACCTTGGGAGTGTTTGGTCCCTGCCACCCCTCCCTCCCCACTTGGAAAGAAAAGCCACCCTAACAGTTATTTCTGGGTGTTTTTCTTTGCTAAAGAACCCCTGCAAATCTGCACTAAAATAATTAGGTCAGGGCGTTAGTTGAGAGCCTTTGTTTTTTATGGTGCCGGCAGCAAACAGATTAGGAGCAGTTTTTAGTGAGGTGTAGCTGGCACAGGAGCAGCTCTGCCCTGTACACAAAAACACCTCCTAAGCTCATGGTGGGTACAGGCTCCAAGTTGTGGTTTGCTGTGGGAGATATCTCAGAACACAAAGAGCCTTTGTGTTCCTGACAAAATCAGCACAGGATGGGATGACCCTGCCAGTTGTCTTTTATCTGCTGCCTGTAAATCTGTCAGCCCTGAACTCTGCTGGATGAGCTGCAAAGAGCCACGAGCCCTCCTGAGCAATTAATTAGAATTAATTCTACGCCTGTGTTGGGGTAACACGACACCAAAATGCTTTGGAAAGGCGGAGAGGGCTTTTCCAGAATTATTCTTTTTTTAATTAAAAATGCAGATCTTTAGGCCAGCTCTGTAATCAGTGAGCAGAGCCTGGTGCTGAGGCTCTCCTAAGTAGGTTGTGTTTACTGTTCCCTGGCAGTTTGGAAGCTCCAGGTGCCTGGATCCTGCTGGCTTTCATAACAGCCCTGGCTTTGTTTTGCAGAAGGTGATTAAATCAGACAGGGGTGTACATTGAGCAAACAGGGACAATATCGTTTTCTTATATGTTAGAAACTAGGTCAAGGGATGAGACACTGAGGTACATGGAATGGAAATTTCTTTCTTTAAAAAAACAAGTATGGGAAATAATAAACCAGCGCTGAAATATTATATTTAGTGGTCATTGCTTTTTGCTGAAAATGTTAATTTCTTTTCAAGAGGAATATTTGTGAAAAGACTGACTCCATTTTGAGATATAGTTTTAGCTTCATCTTCAGCATTTTGGGTGTCCTCATGTCCAGCTGTTTAGGGTTTGATGGAGGGTAAGAAGCTATTCCAGGGGTATCCATTCAAAGAAAAAGCACTGAGTTCTTCCTTCCTGGTCAGTATTTTGGTTTATTTTGTAGCTCTCTTTTCCTGTAAACTGGACAGACATCTCTGTGCCTGTCCTTTTACAGAGATTTGTCAGGTACAGCCCGGATTGCAAAACAGCAGAACAATGACAAACTCCGTGATAAACCACAAAATCCTGAGTTTTAAACCCTTAAAACTAAACTGCATCTTTAGTTTTGTTCTCACTCATATGAGAAATGAATTCCTTGTGCATTCAGCCTTTCCAATGCCATGGTGAATGGTTTTGACTGTACTTCCACCATAAGGTTCTTATGCAGGCACAGTTCTTGAAATGTGCACCTTCCACATAGCATTCTTGTGCAGCAGGTCTCTGCAAATGCTTTGGTTTTTTGATCTGAAGTAATGCCTGCTCGCCCGGCGGAGCAGCTGAAAATCGGCATGTGAATGGGAGTCAGAGCCGGGCACCAGGAAAAACCCTTCCTGGAGAATCACGGAGCTCTGAGCGCTCTCGGCAGCCCCGCCTAGTTGGGCCCCGCTCCTCGCTCAGCACCTGCAGGAAAATGAACCACAACAGCAGAGGTTTGATGTCCAAAGAGGAGGCAGAGCAGTCCCGTAACTTTATTGATGAATAAAGGGAGAGGCCATGGCCATTTCCCATGGGGTCTCTCCAATTCCCAGAGGACGCAGTTCCCTCTTTGATCCAATTGGCGGCCGCAGTCTCCCCCTCTTTCCCCATTGCTGAGCTCCTGGAGAGTTCAGGCCCCAAAGCCGATGAACCCCCCCTTCTCATCATATATTGCCCCTTTCAATATCCATCTCTGTGTCTGTGCTCTTGGAGTCCATGGACACAGGCTGGGCTCAGTCAATCCCTGCAATTCCTGTGCAAATCCTTCCCATGGTTCCTCTCTAGTTCCTTTTGTTTCCCTCCTGGTCTTGTTTCTTTTTTTTCCCCTAAATTCTCTCCCGGTTTTGTTTCTTTTTTCCTAAATTCCCTATGGAAATCCTTCCCATTGTTTCCTTCTCTCTCCCAGGATGGGCCTCATCTCACCCCACAGTCACAGTTGGTTTGTAAAACATTCCCTGCTCATTCCTTTCCCGATTTCTCCCATCTCCTCTCGGCTCTGGGTGCTCCGGGGTGCCGCTGTTATTTCAGCAAACACCGTCTGGAGCGCGGGCTGAGCTCGCTGCTTCCCTCGCTAGGCTTGGCTTTTCCTCTGAGCCGAGCTGGGATCTCTCCTCCCGAGGGGGATCAGAGTCAGTTCCGCCTCCAGCACACTCATCCTACAAAACAGAGATCTTCTGTTGGGGTGAAAACCCCACATTCTCCGGGAAACACACTTAAATTTGGTATTTGAGGGTTCCTGCCCGAATCTTCAGGAGGAGATGCCAAAAACGTAACCTGGGTTAGGAAAGGGAGGATCCTGAGGCAAAAGAGCTCAGCTCTCTGCTCCCACCACAGAGAGAGACCCGGGAGAGTGCCAGAGGGATGGATGGGATATTGGCATGGGATTGGGCTGGGATGAGAGCCTGGATCCCTTTGAGTTGCCCAAGGCCAGCATGGGGGACGGCGCTGGAGAGCAGTGCGTGGGGGGGTCCTGCATGGATGGGATGGGATGGGATGGTTTTTAGGGTCCCTTCCATCCCAAACCACCCCAGGTTTCTCTGAAGACAGCTCAGCACCACATCTGTGGTGATGTTTGGCCACTCCAGGGAACAGGAAAACTCCGCGTTGATATCAGAAAGCGCTGGAATTGTGAATCTCCCCTTGGGATCGACTTCCCAAATTCACCTCCCGGTTTCCATCCTGACCTCCCACAGCTCTTCCTGAGCTGGTTTATTTTGCAGACAGACATTCGCAGCTTTTAGCAGCATTTCGCAGCTTTTAGCAGCATTCAGCCCCTCTCTACAAGAACCAAAATCACGTGTGAAATGTCGAAGCAGAAAGAAAACCTCAGAGCGATTCCAGCCGGGCTCCCGCAGAACCAAACCCCTGATCCCAGCTTAAAGCGCAAAATTCAAGGTCGCACTTTAACACTCATCGTATGTTTCGAGCTCTGGGCTCGGTTTTTCCTACAGAGGAGCGAGGAAGGTTCGTCGGACCAAACTCTGATCCAGCTTAAAGTGCAAAATTCAAGGTCGCGCTTTAATAACGCCATCGATGTTTGCGAGCTCTGGGCTCGGTTTTTCCGTGCAGAGGAGCACAGAGAAGGGCTGGGGTTCGGGAGGTTTGGGTTCGAGAGGGTTTGGGTTCGGGAGGGTTTGGGTTCGGAGGGTTTGGTTCGGATGAGGGTTTGGGTTGACAGGGATTTGGGTTCGAGAGGTTTGGCTTCGGGGAGGTTTGGTTCAGCAGCTCCTCCCCTCTGATGGATTCCCATCGATATTTCTGTTCCTGCTGGGCGCGGGTGGCGATGCCCGGGGGCATTCCCGAGGGATTGTCAGCATTCCCCTGAGGATTGTCAGCTCCCGAGGATGTCAGCATTCCGGAGGATTGTCACTCCGGGACTTCACTTCGAGGATCGCAGCCCGGAGGATTGTCAGCATTCCCGAGGGATTGTCAGCATTCCCGAGGGACTGTCAGCATTCCCGGAGGATTGTCGCATCCGGGGCTAGCTTTCCCGGAGGATTGCAGCATTCCCGGGGGATTGTCAGCATTCCCGAGGGATTGTCAGCATTCCCGGAGGATTGGGGGCATTCCCGGGTTTATCCCTGGAGGGCTCCACGGGCAGATCCCCGCTCTGGAGGCGATTCCCGTGCCCGGGTGGGTGCTCCCGGGGAAGGAAGGAGATGCTCTGATCCTGCTCCGTGCACTCCGGATCAATCCCAGCCTTCTTGGAGCTCAACTGAACCCCAAATCCACCCCGCTGCCAGGGTTGTTTTTTCTCCCAGAGCAGCTGTGGCTCCCTGGATCCCTTTGAGCGCCCAAGGCCAGGCTGGACATTGGGGTTTGAGCAGCCTGGGACAGTTTTAGGGTCCCTGCCATGCCACGGCACGGATTAGGAACACTTTTAGGGTCCCTCCGACCCTTAGCATCCCAGGATTCTGTTTTCCCCACAATTAGCGGGTTTGAGCTCTCAGCAGCTGCACTTTGCTGCCCTCCCCTTCTCTTCCCCGCGAGTGTTCGGAGCTGTTTCTCCTCCCCGGAGCCGTTTCCATGGTTTTCCGACAGTTCGCAGCTTTCACATTCTGAAGTTGATGCTTTGCTATGCTGAGCGCGATCTTCTGGAGCTCTGGGCTTGCGAGAGCACCCGAACCCTTTTTGTTTCCTCTGCCCTTTCCTTCTGCCACCCCTCATTTCCGAGCCGCTCATTTCCCCCACGGAATTTAACCCCTGCAGCGGATTCCGGCAGAGGATAAAAAAGGAGAAGAAGGAACCAATTTTTTTTATTTTTATTATTATTATTATTTAGCAATTTCCCATTTTCAGAGTGCTTGGCACTCCCAAATTCCATTCAATCTCCCTGCAGGAATTAATTTTTATCCACCACTTAATGCTCCCAGATCTGCTCCCGATGTGGATGGGGAGGGGAAGGGGAAAACTCGGGAATGTCCCTGGGATTGGGAAGGGTCAGTGGGGCTGTTTGGGGTGGAAAAGGCGGGACATTTCCCTGAGCATTCCCCAGGGAAAGCACCCTCTGATCCCAAACGTTAAATAATGATCAAATTCTGCATATAAATATATAAATTAAATAATGCATAATGGCTGTAAAATAACAGCTATCATGGATAACGATATCGTGTCAATGCGTATCAAATATACAAAATATTCTGAGTGCAAAAATAAACATAAATGCTGTCTATAAATAATATATTCTATACTTTATATAGCATTTACTGCATTAATATTACATCTATACAGATCCATACATTCCTTTTTCTTGCAGTGCACATTCTAACGTGGTGCTTTTGTACACGCACATATTTCTTTTTACCAGGAAGTAAAAACCTTTTTCTATTATTTCTCATAAAAGTATTTTTATTGCCTCATATTTTTATATAAATCCACATTATACATAAATATAAAAACATGTGATGCATAATCCAGACAATAATGCAAAGCCATTATTCACCTATTGCTCTGTATTTATATACAATGTGTGGATTATGTGTGATATAAAACTGATAGACACTACAGAATTAATTATATTTATATGAGGATTAATGCAGATTCAGTTTGGGATTATCCCTATTAAATACACACATTTCTGTTCTCAAAAAAAAAAAAAAAAAAAAAAAAAAAAAAAATCCATGCATTTTCCATTCAGGAAATTCCATTTTAAAAATTGAGATACATAAAATATTGTCCCCATGAAACCTCCAACAGGATTTCCCTGCCCAGGTGGTCAGAGCCCCATTCCTGGGGCACTGGGATGAACAGGGACTGCTCATTTTATGGGATTGCTTTGGGCTTGGGACACTTTGACAACTTTGCTGCTGAAGAAATAACCATAAAAAAAAGAAAAAAACAAGGATAGCACCAATTTCAATTTTTTTTTTTTTTTTTTTTTACAGTTTTGGCATTCCACAGCAATTTCAGAAATGGCAACTTTACTGTCAGGGGAATAAAAGGGAAAAAATGGCTCTTATATTTTCTCTTATATTTTGTAAGCTGGAGCTGGCTCCTCTCTCCATGCCCGGATCAATATCCACATCTCCCCTATGGATAAATCTCACCTACATCAGATTTTTCACACTGGGCTCATATCAAACCTACAGCCACAGAATCATTTTAGTTCTTGTACTATTGGGAATGTTCACCCTGAGGGACTTTGGAGCATTTTAAACCCCAAAAACCTCCTCTGCCACATCCCAGTGCTCTCTGATTTCAGTGCCTCCATCCCACTCCTGGAACACCCAGGGATCCTTTTGGATTAATAAAACATGAAGGAACAGGGCGAGAAACAAACCCGTGGGATAAAGGAAATCCTATTTTAAGACCTGCAGTGGAAGAATGATGCAGGTACAATCTTCCCCAAGCTTTTAAGCCTGGAAAATTCTCCTCCTGCCCCTCTGTGCTTTTCCCCAAATAAGCAGAGTTTTGCTGTGCTTGTTTTCCCCTCCTTTTCTTTTCCAGAGAGAAAATCAAGCGTTTTTACTCCAATATTGGTGAATTTGGCAGTGAGATTCAAATAAAACTGCCGAGCAGCTCTGCAGTGGTCACTGCAATTCCTGGGCCTTCTGGAAGGGCAGAGCCTGGAAAATCAACACCCGAATTCCAGGATAACCAAAAATGACAGGAATTATCCAAAGGAAATCCTGAAGGGGCAGCTCATTCCTCCAGGGAGTCAGGGAGAGTGTCTGGATGGGAAAATCACAGAAATCAGGAAAAGGAGCTTAAATCCCACCCAGAGCCACCCCTCGGGGTTCCTGAGTTGTGCTCTCGCTGCATTTTCATTTTAAACGCGCCAGGGGTGGAATCTCAGTCCCCTCTCACCAAACAACTCCCAGAGCTGAATCTCCAAACTATTCCTGGAGCAGCCGTGCCATTATCTAACAGCTTTTCCAGCATAATTACTGTTCCTTTAGCAACTCGTTCCCCAGCACAGCGGCACGATCAGAAAACAAGATAACGCCTTGCCGAGAAAATAATTTCTGGGGGAGTTCAAAGAAGGTGTTTGTGGGGAGGATGAAAATATCCATCAACCCCCAAAAACTCAGATTAAAGCAACCTCTTAGAAAAGCTGCTGGTGATTAGCTCAGATTGCTGCAGATTCCAGTTGATAAAGGCGCTGATTTAGGACGGGATTGGACAAGTTTGGGTGGGAAGGACCTAGATCATCCAGTTCCACCCTCTCCGTTGTGGCCACCAAGTCTGGACCCTCTCATTCTTTCTCCCAGGCTCGGTTGGATCAGAAATGTTCCCTTTGGTCTGAGCCCCAGGAAGGAATTTTGGAAAAAATGAAGGAATTTTGGAAGGAATTAGGAAGGGAGGAAGGAGGGAGGAGGGAGGAAGGAAGGAGGAAGGAGGAAGGAAGGAAGGAAACAATTTTAGAACGAATTTGGGAGGAAGGAATTTAGAATAGAAGGAATAGGAATTTTAAGAAGTTAGAATGGAATTGGAAGAAGAAATTGAAATAGAATTAGGAAAAAGTTTGGAAGGAAGGAATTTAGAAGGAAAAGGAATTTTGGAAGGAATTTAGGAAGGAATTCAGGAAGGAAGGAAGGAAGGAAGGAGTGGCTGTGATCCCCCAGATGTGGGGCTCTGCTAGGGGTTTTGGGGCACAGAGGGTGTGACAGATGTGTCCCCAAACAGTGACAGCTGTGTCCCCAAACCATGGCAGCTCTCCAGAGCAGAGTGTGATACAAACCCTGCATATTTATTACCGTGTGATCCCCATTCCTGCGCCCACACACTGTCCAGGCATGAAAAAATCAGTCAATACAATTACGCTCAAGGGACGCTTGTGCTGCTGCAGATCAAGTGATCACAGTATATCATCAGATTAATCAGAATTACAGCTGAATGTTAACTGCTGCAGGAGGCTCTCCTGAGGCCGAATCTCTGGAATAAAATGGTTGATGAAATTTCATCGAACAATAAACACTGGCACCAAGGAGAGGGAAGATCCCCTCAGTGTGCAGCAGCGGGGATGGGTTTTACACAGAACAGGATCCTTCCTGCACCAAACCCAAATCCTTTCCCGAAGAGAGCGGGGTCGGCACATCCGTGTGATTCCTGATGATTTTTGTTTTCCCTTTTCTGTCCCTCTTGCATCCCCTGACCCCTTACCCAAGCTTGTAATTCCTGCCTGATTCCCAGCTCAGTTCAGGAGTTCTGCTGGGCACAGACCAAACATCCTGAGAAGGGCTCAGTGTGCCCTGGCTATCTAAACCCGAGCTCAGCCTTGGTTGAAGCCTCTGTCCAGAACATTCTGTGTAAACTGAGCTCTGACCTCAGCCAGGATTCATTAGAATAGGGGACATCGCTGCATTTGGGAAGTTTCTTATTGGGGAATCCTGGATAGATTTGCTAATTCCTGAAACCATAAAAACTTGTATCTTATGGGGAATCCTGGATAGATTGCTAATTCTTGAAATCTATAAAACTTGTATCTTTACTGGGGAATCCTGATAGATTTGCTAATTCCTGAAACCTTTAAAACTTGTATCTTATTGGGAATCCTGGATAGATTTGCTAATTCCTGAAACTAAAACTTGTATCTTATTGGGGAATCCTGGATAGATTGTAATTCCTGAAATCTATAAACTACACCAGTGCTGTACACGGGGTGCATTCTGCATCAGTTTGATGGAACCCAAATACAGGTAAACCTTTTTATCCCCTAACCTTTGTGTCATTATAAAAACTGCCCTTTCAAGGTAACAGTGACACTGGGAATGGTCCCCGAGCTCCAGGAGGAGCTGAAGGGAGGGAAGTGATGGACGTGGGGATAAAAAAGGAGCAGAAAAAAAAAAACACTGTTGTCCTATTAAAAATTCCAATGGAAGGAGAAAGTTATTATCCTATAGGTCAGGAAGAGCCCGAGTCTCCCATGGGATTGGTTTAAGATCTATCCCAGTCTTGATTTTTTTCCAATAAAAAGCTTTTCTCCCACTTGGCCTGGACATGGAACCTGTGTGAGTGGAGAGGAGGTGCAGAGAGTCTCAAAGCCATATATACTAATATAACACATAAAATATAATCTATCGAAGGAATATATGAATATAAAATAAATTATAACTCAGTAATGTATGAATATAACAAATTACAGCACATTTAACAATTATTATTACATAAATAATATATATTAATGAATTCCAGTCATTTTAAAATGTACTAAACACAGACACCAGCCCTGGTTAAGAAGCCAACTCAATATTTCAAATAACTCGAAGAAGTTCTGACAGCCTGCCCTCAAGACCAGGTTTAAATGATAAATCAGAGCTGAACTAAATGATAAATCAGGGCAGGGTTTGCAAACCTGGCCAGAAGAAATGAGGCAGCACTGAGCAGAGAGCTCTGGTGCAGCACTGGAATATCAGTGTGTCCCCAAAATCTTTAATTTGTGCACTGAAGCCAAATTGCTGCTGCATCCCCAGCGCGGAGAACGAAGCTGGGCTGTTCATGGCACTCATTGTTCACTCCAATTTATAATCACTCCCCATTTTTGGAAATTCCTCAGCATTTCCCCTTCCCTTTCTGGATGGAGCCACTGCAGAAGCCCCTGTTCACGAGTGATGGATGCCTTCACCGGGTCTTTTCTCTGTCGAAATGGAAATTAATCCACTGAAAAATGATGGAACCAAGTGTTTGGCATAATTGATTCCTTCAGCAGAGTTATTTCAGTGCAAACCCGCGGGAGGCTGCCAAAACAATCCTGGAGAGGTTCCCAACACTCCCTGTTAGAGGCTCTGGGTCTCAGCAGTTCTGGAGGCTCGTTAAAAGAGGAAATGATTCTTTTTTATTCTATATTTTATGCATCTGTATTTGTATTTCCTAGTACAGCACTAAAACTACCATCTCCCATCTTTAGACAAAACAATCCCTCCTGAGCTGAATCCAAGGAACCTCAGAGCCCCAAATATGGAAACAGCAGAGAATTGGGGTGGTTGACATCCACCTGTAAAGATCATTGGAGAATTAACACCAAAATGTTAATGAGGCAGAACTGATAAAAGGTGAAGATCTCGTGACTCGGGGTCCATTTTGGGCTTTGTCTGTACCAGGGGCTGTAAGGCCTGGTTTAAAGTTGTCTCTTCTCATTAAGTTCGTCACCGGGCACAATCCCCACTCTCCAGCGTTTATTTCTGTATTTACCGGGCACAATTCCCGCCCTGCAGGGTTTATTTCTGAGTTCACGGGGCACAGTTTGTACCCTGCACCGTTTATTTCTGTATTTACCGGGCACAATCCCCACTCTTCAGTGTTTATTTCTGAGTTTATCGGACATAATCCCCACCCTGCAGCGTTTATTTCTGTATTTACCGGGCACAAACCCTGTCCTGCAGGGTTTATTTCTGTATTTATCAGGCACAATCCCCACCCTCCAGTGTTTATTTCTGATTTCATGGGGCACAACCTCCTACCGAAAACTGTTCATTCTCTGTATTTACCGGGCACTAAACACCACCTCACTCAGCTGTTGACCAACCGCCCAGTAAACCCCTCAAAAGTCTGGACATTTCGAGATGAACTTGTATTCTCCTCCTGGCCCAGATTGATAAACACAGGCATGAGCGTGGTGGCCCTAAACGCTGTTGGGCATGAACCCAAATTCATCTCGTATCCACAAAACTGATCAAGCAACAAGAGTCAAACCGTCGAGAAGCTTCTAATGTCAGCCTCTTTACACAAAGCGCCTGCGAATCAGGCGAGCTCAGCGCCGCAGGATGCACCTTCCTGGGGAGAGCTCCTATCCGCAAATGGGCGATCCGCACATCGAGCTGGAGCTTCGGAGTTGCGGTGCTGATTGCGACAATCTCACGTGTGCAGACAGCAAAACGGATTCTAAAATGGATTAACCCGTCGATTAGAGAATGCTGGCAATGCAGGAGGAGCGCCCCTCTGCACACGTGGAAATGCGCCATTAGCTGAATCAGCTCGGGGACAGCGCTCTAGGCGCATCGCGCCAGCTCTGGGAGCTCCGGAGGCTCATCCAATGGGCCCGGCAGTGAACGATACAGCGCGGAGACAAGAGCCACTAGGACATCGAGCGTAGGGGCAGGTACAAGGGGTACCGGCGGAGACCCGTGAGCTGCGGATGGTCCGTCGGTATTCGAAAGCGTGAGTGACGGACATACCGGAGCGAGGGGTGAGCACGGACTCCTAGCCGCGAATGCACTGCCACTGGTGGATGCAGCGAGGAATTGGCGCTTCAGACGCCACATGCCAAATCCTCGGGGCAGTGTCTCTGACCAGCCGGGAGTCAACAGCAAAGACCCCATGGTTTGAAGATGTCACAGAGGGCTTGGGGGCGCCAGGCAGTGCTTGAAGATCCGCCTGATCCCACCCGCCTAGCAAGTCCTGGTAGGACTACCAGCGAGCTCTGAGGTCACAACGCCGCTAGTCACAGCTTTGGCCTCGTGAAGGTGTCTCAGGTAAATGATGTGCGCGTCCGTTGTGCACCCATGCAGGTGCTTTTAGCCAGTTAGTAGAGCGTCTAGGGCAATGCTTTCCCCGTGACTAACCCCGAGGAGCCGTCAGCGGCAAGAACAGTACATATAACGGCCGGCCACTCAGCCTTCCTGAGCGAGGACTGTTCTAGTCCCTCTGCTGCACCAAAAGCTCCCGAGGCCATGCAACTTCACCTGGACAGGTACAGTTACCCGATCCCGATTCAGTGCAGTTTGCTATTATTCAATCCAATAAATATGAATATCGACCTTCTTCAACCAAAGAGATAATAATATCCAACACGAGATATATGATTTATAATCCTAAATATTGATATATGATTTATAATCCTAAATACTGATATTATCCTGCCCACAGCAATATCCTGCGGAGAAAGAGGACAAGTGATGGCAATCGTTTGTTCATGTGTCACCGGGCATTAGAAACGAGGCAGCATTAACAATAAATCCAATTCATTTGCTCTGGGCTTATCTTTGAAAAATATGTTCATCGAGCCGTGATTGGAGAGTGTTTGAGCTCAGCCCAAGGGGCTCAGCCAGGCTGAGCCGGGGCTAAAATGGAGGGGAAAACTCGGAATTAGCGGGTGCCAGCAGAGCAGGGGCTGCGGCTGTGCATCCCTGTGCTCATTCTGCCCACAATGGAAAACCACCCGGAGAAACCAAATCTGCACTTCAGGACAAGATTATGGGCAACAGCCACTGCCACTGGGCATGGGGACAACGGGGACAGAGGGGACATCGGGGACACCGGGGTCAGCAGGGACAAAGGGGAACAGCCACCACCCCTGGGCACGAGGACATGGGGGACATCGGGGAGACAGCAGCGAGACACACCCCTGGGCAACAGCCACGCACACACGGGTGTAGGTTGGAACACCGGGGACACTGGTGAAGACAGCCCCACAAGGGGCGTCACTTCGAGGAAAGTCCACTGGGGGGACACCGTGGGAGGACGGATTAGGGCTCAACCAACCACCATGAGCCTGTCCCAGCGCGACGGGACAAATATTCGGGAGACACGGGGACACCATGGACACTACAGAATAAAACATACATTCTTGTTTTTACTTGATGGATATGGACGGACTGTTTTTAATTAGAAATAGAAATATTGTTGTAGCTCTGGGCTCCAGCCTTGAGCGTCTTCTCCATAGAGGAGAGGAAATAGCGAAGGCAAGATGAACAAGATTCGAGTCTGCTCTGCGTATAAAGGTTACTGAGCTGTCGCACCAGTAGGAGATGCAGAGTACTTTCTGAGATGAACATCCAGGCTCACGTGGGTCAGCTGCATGGCACTGGCAGATCAACAGAAGATGCTGTTGACAACGAAAGCAATATCCTCGCACTCTGGGTTAAAAGTTGAGACTGCATACCACCAGAGGAGATGGCGCTAGAGTGCTGGGGATTGAAACAAACATCAACTCCTCGCAAAGCACAGCACAAAGCAGAGAGGCAGCCAACCGCAACACCCACTTTATGGCGGTTTCTCCTAGCATGGAGAACTCCCTTCTTACAAAGGGTGCTACCAAACATTAATTCTCATTAACAATGATTTCCATAATTCAGGCTCAGATAAGCGGAAATGTGTGCCATGTTTGACCAGGCAAATCAGAGGCGCCGTTGGTAACAATCAGCGCACAAAGTGCATCATTCTCACAGAGACAGTCTGGGTGAGTCAGAGACTGAACCGTTTCTATTTCTGGAATCTCTGCCACTGCGGTGAACCGGACTGAGAAGACTTCGGAAAGTGCGAAGGGAGAACAATTAATTATTGTGCTGATCAATTCCTTTTCTGAATAAATGTATCACTTTTATGTCATAAAAAATCATAAATTAGTACAGTCAAAACCATTCACCATGGCATTGGAAAGGCTGAATGCACAAGGAATTCATTTCTCATATGAGTGAGAACAAAA
This sequence comes from Malurus cyaneus samueli, assembly GCA_009741485.1. Lineage (NCBI taxonomy): Eukaryota > Metazoa > Chordata > Aves > Passeriformes > Maluridae > Malurus > Malurus cyaneus. Next base: position 111,736 of record VKON01000115.1, on the reverse strand, counting down.
CTAAAGATGCAGTTTAGTTTTAAGGTTAAAACTCAGGATTTTGTGGTTTATCACGGAGTTTGTCATTGTTCTGCTGTTTTGCAATCCGGGCTGTACCTGACAAATCTCTGTAAAAGGACAGGCACAGAGATGTCTGTCCAGTTTACAGGAAAAGAGAGCTACAAAATAAACCAAAATACTGACCAGGAAGGAAGAACTCAGTGCTTTTTCTTTGAATGGATACCCCTGGAATAGCTTCTTACCCTCCATCAAACCCTAAACAGCTGGACATGAGGACACCCAAAATGCTGAAGATGAAGCTAAAACTATATCTCAAAATGGAGTCAGTCTTTTCACAAATATTCCTCTTGAAAAGAAATTAACATTTTCAGCAAAAAGCAATACCCACTAAATATAATATTTCAGCGCTGGTTTATTATTTCCCATACTTGTTTTTTTAAAGAAAGAAATTTCCATTCCATGTACCTCAGTGTCTCATCCCTTGACCTAGTTTCTAACATATAAGAAAACGATATTGTCCCTGTTTGCTCAATGTACACCCCTGTCTGATTTAATCACCTTCTGCAAAACAAAGCCAGGGCTGTTATGAAAGCCAGCAGGATCCAGGCACCTGGAGCTTCCAAACTGCCAGGGAACAGTAAACACAACCTACTTAGGAGAGCCTCAGCACCAGGCTCTGCTCACTGATTACAGAGCTGCCTAAAGATCTGCATTTTTAATTAAAAAAAGAATAATTCTGGAAAAGCCCTCTCCGCCTTTCCAAAGCATTTTGGTGTCGTGTTACCCCAACACAGGCGTAGAATTAATTCTAATTAATTGCTCAGGAGGGCTCGTGGCTCTTTGCAGCTCATCCAGCAGAGTTCAGGGCTGACAGATTTACAGGCAGCAGATAAAAGACAACTGGCAGGGTCATCCATCCTGTGCTGATTTTGTCAGGAACACAAAGGCTCTTTGTGTTCTGAGATATCTCCCACAGCAAACCACAACTTGGAGCCTGTACCCACCATGAGCTTAGGAGGTGTTTTTGTGTACAGGGCAGAGCTGCTCCTGTGCCAGCTACACCTCACTAAAAACTGCTCCTAATCTGTTTGCTGCCGGCACCAGAAAAAACAAAGGCTCTCAACTAACGCCCTGACCTAATTATTTTAGTGCAGATTTGCAGGGGTTCTTTAGCAAAGAAAAACAGTCAGAAATAACTGTTAGGGTGGCTTTTCTTCCAAGTGGGGAGGGAGGGGTGGCAGGGACCAAACACTCCCAAGGTCTCTGCTCTCCACAGGATCCCCCCAGTGCTCCCAGTTTCCCCTGAGAGCCCTGACTGTGTTTTTGGAGTCACAGCTGGCTGTAGGAGAGCTGCTGGCTCCTTATTTTCAGTGCCCAATAGAGAATCCCAGACTGGTTTGGGTTGGAAAGGACTCAAACCCATCCAGTGCCACCCTGCCATGGCAGGGACACCTCTCAGTGCTCCAAACCCATCCAGCCTGGCCTTGGCTGTGCCAGGAATCCCTTCCCAGCGTTCTGGGGCTGAGCTGGAGTGAAGGAAAGGAGCCCAGGGAGGCACCAGCACAGCCCAACAGTGCTGTGTCCCAAAGGGATCCATCCCTCCAGCAGGAACAGGAATATCACACACTCATGGACACGGTGCTGTCCCACCCTCTGCTCCTCATCCTCTGCTCCTCATCCTCAGACCCCAAAAAAGAGAGCAAAGGGAAGAGATGAAGGGAAAAGGAGGCTCTGCCCCCAGACCCAGCTGCAGATTGGATCAGGAGATGTTTCCATGCCAAGGAACCACAGCAGGGCTGTGCCCAGGCTGTCCATAGGGCACAGATCCTGCAGAGAGGATCCACAGCTCTGGGAAGGCAGAGGATGACCCAGAGCATTCCCTGCTTTGTTCCACCAGGAAGATTTGGT
>VKON01000115.1:95992-109818 GCA_009741485.1 Malurus cyaneus samueli | reverse complement strand
TCAGCCTTTCCAATGCCATGGTGAATGGTTTTGACTGTACTTTAAGAAAACAACATTTTAATTTTTTCCCCTCTCTCTGTACCTGTCCTTTTACAGAGATTTGTCAGGTACAGCCCGGATTGCAAACAGAACAATGACAAACTCTGTGATAAAACACAGAATTCTGAATTTTACTCTTAAAACTAAACTGCATCTTTGGTTTTGTTCTCACTCATATGAGAAATGAATTCCTTGTGCATTCAGCCTTTCCAATGCCATGGTGAATGGTTTTGACTGTACTTTAAGGAAACAACATTTTAATTTTTCCCCCTCTTTCTTCCAGCAATTCCTGGCACTGTTGCAGCCTCCAGCTGGTGTTTGCTTGTTGGTGGTGTTCGAGGTGTTAGTGGTTTATTTGGCTTAATTAATCCATGAGCCTTAATTAGAAGGAATGCCCGGGGCTGGGGTGTCCTGCCTCGATTTCCCCGGAGCTGTGTGAGCCAGATCAGGGTCCGTGGGGTCCAAGGGGTGCTGGGAGCTCTGGGGGCTCAGTGCCCGCTGCTCCTGGCACCCCAAATGCCCCCTGGCACAGGGAGGGCTGATCCCATCCCATGGAATGGTTTGGGGTGGAACAGACCTCAAACCCACCCAGTGCCACTGTCCCAGGCTGCTCCAGCCCCGTGTCCAGCCTGGCTTTAGGATCCAGGGGCAGCCCCAGCTCTGAGATCCCGTGCCAAACCCTCCCAGGGAAGGGGAACAACCAAAGATGAACCAGAGCAGTCGGAATCCCAGCTCCCTGTCTGTGATTTCCCTTTATCTGCTCTAATCTGCTTATCCTGCTAACCCCAGTGCGTGCTTTGGGACATGGAGTGGGCAGGGTGGAAATTCCCCAGCAAATCTCACATTTTCCTTTACCCTTCCAACTCTCTCCTTGCATTTTTGATTCTTTGGGGGATTAATGCTGCTATTGTTGACCATGGCAATTATTCCCACTCTTTTCCTTAGTATTTTAGATTAAATTTAGGTTAAATATTGGGAAAAATTGTTCACTGTGAGGGTGGGGATGCTCCTGGATCCCTTTGAGTGCCCAAGGTCAGGCTGGACATTGGGGCTGGGATGGAATTGCACCCCTGGATCCCTTTGAGTGCCCAAGGCCAGGCTGGACATTGGGGCTGGGACACCCTGGGACAGTGGAGGGGTCCCTGGGTGGAATGGGGTGGGATGGATGGGATTTATGGTCCCTTCCAGCCCAAATCATTCTGGGATTGGTTCCATTTTCTGTGTTCTGCACACAGTAAAAGGTAAAGGAAGACCTGTAAATAAAATAAATTATAATCTGGATGATAGCAAATATCAAAGCAAGCAGAGAGGAATTAAACTGAGCTGCCCCTGCACTGGCAGAGCATGAACAGCCTGTGCTTGTGAAGGATTTTTGTGCATCCTGCCAGGACCTGGAGCCCAGCACAGGAGCAGAGCTGTCACTCAGTGATCAGCACAGGCTCTGTTTTCCATGTGCCTTTCGTTACCTGTGGGGACATTTTCTCCTCCCTGCTGGGATCAGCATTTGAAGGCTGCCTTAGGCCTGGCTTTATTGGTTTAGTTGGATGGGTTTCAGTGGGTTGAAGGGATGCTAAAGGGATTAGGCATTGCTTACATTAGAGCCCTCTTAGGACTGCTGCTGGAGAACCTGGAAAACACAGTGAGCATGGAAGAAGCACTGAGAACAACACTCTGTCAGCTTTGGAGAAGCCTGATCTTGTGCTTTGAGATGTTTTTTGGGTTCTTTGGCCAAGGGGGCCAACAGGTTGTAAACAGTGTTTGTAGGGCAAATCTGATTACTGCAATTATGGCAGAGTTAGTGCTGCGGCCAAACTAAGTCTGTGGAAAAAATCCTGACCACCTAAGGCTGGGAAACAAAGAGGAAAAACAGGATTAGGATGCATTAGTGCAGGTTATTGTCCTTGTGGCAGCGAGGTGGAAAGCAGGTACATGTGATGTTGGAAAACAAGCTGTGCTTTGGGGTGGGAAGTGCAGGAAATGGGACACGCTGCTGGATCTGTGCCCGTTCCTCTCTGCTCATGGGTCCTGTCCATCCCACACACACCTGGGAGGGATTTCGGGCATGTTGGGCAGTCCTTCCTCGATTCTGTCATCTCAGAGATGAACCCAGGTGTCCCTGAGGTCCAAATCCATTGGAATGTGAGCAGAGAGAGGAGCTGCAGCCCCAGTGCCGTGGCTGGGTGTCCATCTCCTCCTGCTCCTCTGTGTTCTGTCAGACCCTGTTCCATTCCCATCTCCTCTGTGCCCCCTCAGACCCTGTTCCATTCCCTTCCATTCCCCATCTCCTCCTGTTCCTCTGTGCTCCCTCAGACCCTGTTCCATTCCCATTCCCATTCCCATCTCCTCCTGTTCCATTCCCCATCTCCTCCTGCTCCTCTGTGTTCTGTCAGACCCTGTTCCATTCCCCATTTCCTCCTGCCATCTCCTCTGTGCTCCTCAGACCCTGTTCCATTCCCCATCTCCTCCTGCTCCTCTGTGTTCTCAGACCCTGTTCCATTCCCATCTCCTCTGTGCTCCTCAGACCCTGTTCCATTCCCCATCTCCTCCTGCTCCTCTGTGCTCCTCAGACCCTGTTCCATTCCCATTTCCTCCTGTTCCTCTGTGCCCCTCAGACCCTGTTCCATTCCCATCTCCTCTGTGCTCCTCAGACCCTGTTCCATTCCCATTCCCCATCTCCTCCTGTTCCTCTGTGCTCTCTCAGACCCTGTTCCATTCCCTTCCATTCCCATCTCCTCCTGTTCCTCTGTGCCCCTCAGACCCTGTTCCATTCCCCATCTCCTCCTGTTCCTCTGTGCTCTCTCAGACCCTGTTCCATTCCCATTCCCCATCTCCTCCTGTTCCATTCCCCATCTCCTCCTGTTCCTCTGTGCCCCCTCAGACCCTGTTCCATCCCCATCCCAGGGTTGTTTTCCCATCCCAGTTCAGGATGGATTCAGGGTTATCCTGGGGCAGGATCTGTGGGAAGGAGGGCACAGATCCTTCAGGAACCACGTTCATGGGATCTCCTGCGTGGGAAGGGACCCCCAAAGCTCATGGAGTCCAAATCCCATCCCTGCACAGGACACCCCAACAATCCCCCACACCTGTGCCGAGCCTTTTTCCAAGTGTTCTGGCAGGAATTTTGGGAATGAACCTAAAAACATCCTGCTAAAGTCAACCTTTCCCTTGGGCAGGTCCTGGTGCAGTAACAAAGCACTCAGAAACCCAGCACAGCTCACTGGAAAACTTTTATTTCCTAAAACCTGTGAGCTGTCTTATCTGTTGTGTGAGTCTATAAATAATCAATTTATTTCCAATAACTCAATCTCCCCTTCAGCTGTTCTGGGTTTTGGTTGTAGGTGCTGGAAGCGTTCGCTGTCCGCCTGATGAGGGTGGGAGTTTTATCCCCAAATGTTCTTACAGGAATTTTGGGAATTAACCTAAAAACATCCTGCTAAAGTCAACCCTTCCCTTGAGGCACAGCTTCTGTAGGGTAACAAAGCACTCAGAACCCAGCACAACTCACTTGGAAAAATTCTTTATTTCAAACAAACCCTGTGAGCTGCTCATATTCTATCATGTGGGATCTATAAAAATAAAATCATTTCACCTGTTCTGGGTTTTGGTTGTAGGTGCTGGAAGCGTTCACCGGCCGCCTGATGAGGGTGGGAGTTTTATCCAGGAGAGATATTCCCAACCTGACCAAGTACCAGATCATCCTGGCCAGGGATCAGTACAGGAAGAACCCCTCTGGCCAACATGCAGTGAGTTCTTGATTTATTTCATGCTGCTAAATGAATGAATATATACAAATAATCCCAAATTCCAAGATTTCCTGAGATACTTTATCTCCGTTTAAGTAGATTTCTGGTTTTAACCTTAAAAATAAAATATCATAGAATCCCAGCATGGTTTGGGATCTTAAAGATCATCATAAACCATGAGTATTATTAATTTTGGAAGCATAAGGAATTTAAGGACATATAAGCTCGAATATGTTTTGAGAAACTTACATTGGAAATTCCTGACAGCCAATTTTTCGTTTTCCCCTCAAAACTATATGCTGCCCTATTTTTTTGGTAATTCTCATAGATGGTAATTTTGTAAACTGAGAGATATGCCTAATAAAAAAAAACGAACTGTATGTCTCAAATAACAGGGGAAATCTCTTCACTGCAAGCAAAGCAACTTCCTCACTGAATTTCACGCCTGGGGGATGTGCCAGAATCCTTGTTTTCCAAATGCTGCTGTCGGAGTCTGAGGGTTGATGAGCTGATTTTGGGAGCTAACAGAGCTGTTTTGGGGTGGAGGAGGATTGCCTTCACTGAGCATTGTGGGGTTTGACCCCCGAGGGTGGGATGGGCACAGCTTTGGGCATTCTTTGGGCATTTTGGCACGGCTTTGGGCACGGCTTTGGGCACAGCTTTGGCATTCTTTGGGCTTCTTGGCATTCTTGGGCATCTGGGCATTCTTGGGCACGGCTTTGGGCACGCTTTGGGCACGCTTTGGGCACAGCTTTGGGCTATTCTTTGGGCATTCTTTGGGCACGGCTTTGGGCATTCTTTGGGCACGGCTTTGGGCACAGCTTTGGGCACAGCTTTGGGCATTCTTTGGGCATTCTTTGGGCACCTTTGGGCAGCTTTGGGCATTCTTTGGGCATTCTTTGGGCACGGCTCTGCTGCTCAGGTGCCACTGGGGTTTTGTCAGAGCTGCCCTGAGATTCCTGCTCCTCAGCCATTCCTGATTGCACTCTGAGCTGTTCTTCCTCCCCAGGGAATCCACCAAGGCATCATTGAAGGAGATTTTGCCCTGTGTATCAGTCTGTACCACGGCTACGAGCTGCTGCTGCAGATGGGATCCGCTCCTTGTTCATCTACCTTTGGGGGATCATGGATGGAGCCAAAGGTGAAGCATCCTTCCTTTCAGCTCCACTGCTACCACTGAAATTATCTCACTGTGAGGCTCACAAAATAACTGTGAGAATGAGGGGTTCCTGATGGAATTGGGGTTTTGTTCCTCTTGAGTTAAAGATGGAGTGTGTTTGGAAAGCAGATTTAACCCTGAGGTGTCCCACTCTCTCCAAGGGTTATCCTGTACCAAGAACGAGCTGGGCTGGTTTGCTGAAAATAACTCAGAGAATGCAGAGTTCCTGATGAAATTGGGGTTTGCTCCTCTTGAGTTCAAATGGAATCTGAGAAAGCAGATTAAACCTGAGGTGTCCCACTCTCTCTCAAGGGTTATCCCATACCAAGAAGAGCTCTGGGGCTGTTTGGCTGAAAGTAACTCAGAGAATGAGAAGTTTCAGATGGAATTGGGGTTTCTGTCCCCTTGAGTTAAAGATGGAGTGTGTTTGGGAAAGCAGATTAAACTCTGAGGTGGTCACCACTCTCTCTCAAGGGTTGTCTGTACACAAAAGGAGCTCTGGGGCTGGTTTGGCACAACTAATAACTCAGAGAATGAGGGGTTCCTGATGGAATTGATGTTTGTAGCCTTGAGTTAAAAGGTAATTGAGAAGAGCAGATTAAACCCTGAGGTGTCCCACTCTCTCCAAGGATTATCCGTACCAAGAATGAGCTCTGGAGCTGATTTGTACAAAACAACTCAGAGAATGAGGGGTTTCAGATGGAATTGGGGTTTTGTTCCCCTTGAGTTAAGATGGGTGTGTTTGGGAAAGCAGATTTAACCCTAAGGTATTTCCCTCAGGGTTCCACTCTCTCCCAAGGGGTAGCGATTATCCCACACCAAGAACGAGCTCTGGGGCTGGTTTGGCTGAAAGTAACTCAGGAATGAGAAGTTTCAGATGGAATTGGGTTTCTGTTCCTCTTGAGTTAAAGTGAAGTGTTGTTTGGAAGCAGATTAATCTGGGTTGTCCCTCTCTCTCAGCGAAGGGTTATCCGGGTACTAAGAAGAGCTCTGGGGGCTGATTTGGCGACAAAAGTATCAGGAGAATGAGAGGCAGTTCTGATGGAATTGATTGTTTGTATAGGCCTTGACGTTAAAAGGTCTTGAGAAAGCGATAATGAGGTGATGGTCCCTTGACTCTATCCCAGGATTTTTTCTCTGGACAAGAAAGATGGGCTGCGTGTGGCACAATCAATGAGGGAGGCCTTGAGAGTGATTAGCGGGTTCCTGGATGGGTGAGGTCTGTCTCCTTTGAGTTAAATATAGACTGCGCAAGCTAATTCTGGTGAACCCCGGAAAGGCAAATTAAAACCCTAAGAGTGTGTTTCTCGGTCCTGAAGGTGTTTACTGTCTCTTGGGCTCTTGGGTCGTGGTGCCAAAGTCAAAGGAAAAGAACCTCTGGCAGGAGCTGCTTGGCTTCAACTACATAATCACTGCAGACAATTGAGGGTATCACGAGTGGAAAGTATGAGAGGCGAGCGTTTCTTCTCATCTTCTAGAGTTTAAGTCTGAGGTGTTACAAGTTATCGGGAGCTGTGCAACATATGGATAATAGTGAGCACTCTAAAATCTTCCTTAGAGATCGTCCCACTCTCCCTCACAAGGGTGAACCCGGACGCAAATGACGACTGGGTAACCCGCAACGCGAGGATTTCACTGAAGCTCATTACAGAGGAAAGCTTCAAATCCTTTCTCAGACTCGAACGTGCCCTTCTGCAATGAATGCTTGCAGCAGCAAATCAGGTCCAGTATTCCTCCCCTCTAGGACAGAATATTTGCCCATATAATTCCTTATAATGTTCTTTGTTGCTGTGCTGGCTAATTAGCCTTAGTAATCCAGAAGTTGTCTTCCCAATTATTCCATTCTCCCTTTCCTTCTTTCTTTTTTTTCTCTCCTCTCTTCCTTGCAGTGCTATGGCCATCTTCTCATATGCAAGTTTTCTATGTTGTGTCACAATTTAGTTAAATTGCTTAAAATAAAAACATGTTAAAATTGATAGCTTATACACTCGAACGCTTAAAATAGTGGAAACGTGAAGTGCAGACTGTGAGGTCGTTCACCCAGTGTTAACTTACCAAAACTAACAGGGGCGACTTTTGTCACAAAAATACGAGTGTAAACAGATTGCTTCTTGCTCCAGCAAGCTGTATTTGATTTCTTTAGAAAATAAATCATGGAAGCTTCCACTGATGTCAAATATCAGAGTTTGGGCCCTAGAACTCAGACATATCATTCAAATGCCAGTGGGAGAGGCATATGAAGTCTCATCATCATCACTGTCCAGTGCTCTATTTTGTGTGCTCATATATCTAGTCTTCATCCCTGCCTAGTAATTGCTGCTTCGTTTCCTAGCTTGGAAAAGTAGAATAAGAACGAAGGTATATACTCCACAGTCCATGACAAAATGAGATGAGAAGATGGAAAGGAAGACCGCAAATCCGTGCAAATAGAACACTCAAATCGTGGAATATAAGAATGTCTGCTGGTGAGTACCTAACAATCTCCATGAGGAAAACCATGTGGAGAGATCGACACCATAAAATATATACATATCATTTAAAAAAGGAAATCCTACTCATTGCATAATTCCTACTTGTGTGCTAGCTGTTACTGAGACATTTGTAAATTTGTATACTTCTTCCATCTGAGAAGTATTCACTATTCAGAAAGAACTTTTCTGTCGATAGTATCAAAACTTCTTCTGATAGAATTCATCATGGTCAAGTTTGCGATCAGAGAACAATCTGCTCTCAGCAGGATCAATGACTAACTCCTTCCTAGGGGTTTTCCCACATCTTCTGCCTGTGCTGTGCGCCTGTGGGATAATCCCTGGGAGAGAGTTGGAAACCTCTGAGGAACACAGTTGTCCTGGAAAGCTCCTGTAGGCATTCAAGCTGAAAAATTCAATTGAGACCTTTCAGCCAATACCAGTCTCACTGTCTCTCTATCTCTTAGAGCTTGCTACTTTGAGGAAAGCACATATCATTCAGATTATCTCTGGTTAATCAGACACTTAACTTCAACTTCCAGCTTCTATTGTAATCATCTAGAGTTGATTGAGTAATTAATATATGATAATATTACTATTGTTTGCATCTCTATCTATTTTATTTTTTTTCTGTTTGGAAATCTTCGTGCTCCGTACGTTCTGAATAGATTCGCTCTACCTCTTCTCTATGCCTTGGCTTTTCTTTTCTTTAATTTTCTTTTTTTTTTTTTTTTTTTTTTTTTTTTTTTTTTTTTTTTTTTTTTTTTTTTTTTTTTTTTTTTTTTTTTTTTTTTTTTTTTTTTTTTTTTTTTTTTTTTTTTTTTTTTTTTTTTTTTTTTTTTTTTTTTTTTTCTTTAATTTTCTTTCTTCTGAGGTTTTCTCTAAGTACATCATAACTATCACCTAATGTCTTATTCATGTTGTGCTTTAATACTTTTCTTCTCCTTCTTATCAGCTCTCTTCAGGCTTATTTTCTGTGCGTGGCCAAATTTTCCTCATGCCTGCTTTCAGATTCGCTTCTTACTTTTCTTCTTCTGTTAGCTTGTCTATTCATGTGATCTGACTACTATTCTTCTTGTATCTGCATTTCTCTCGTTGAGTCTTGCCAATGTTGAGACTGCTAGACTTTGTTCTCAGCCCTTGAAGCAGCTGCTGCATTTTCGCATATCAGCAAGCATTGAGTGTGAATCACACAGTTCTCTGAGTCTTGTCCTACTTAGAAGCTAATGACTGACCCTAAACACATTGCAAAAATGAAGTAAAAACTCTCAAGTAACTTCGCTGTTTACATACACACCTCATCCAATCCACAGAGCTCTCTCTGTTCCTCCAGCCTCAACCTCACCTCCTTCACTTGAATACTCTAACGATCTTGTCACGGTGGTATGCAAGAAGGGATATTGTACAGCCATACCACACTAATTCAGCCCATATTATTGACAAATCGCATCTCAGCCCTATTACTCTCTGTTCCATTTCCCCTTGGATCCCTGTTGAGTGCCCCACGAGAAAGCCCTCCGGCGACAGTGGTCTGATGATGTTCCTGCCATGGGCTTTAAGGGTGGTTATATGTATGGGATCCTTCCCAACCCAATACCTATCGCAGGATGTAGTGGAGTTTTTATTGGACCCTGACCCTTCCTCCAGCATGGGTCGCGCATAACGTCCAACAACAGATGACTAGCTATACAATCTCACCTATCGAAAGCGGATTACACTTACTGAAGATGTTTCCCAAAACACCCTTCAGCATTTTTCGAAAGAAGCCATTGAATAACGGTGTCCTCAGAATATCATACATCCTCATGTCTTGAGGTGGTCAGATGATACGCACACAAAATTAGTAGCACTGTGATGTTTAGCCCACAGAAGGAAATTTTTCAATGGAGATTGATTTTAGAGCGATTATTCTAATGCTAATTTCATTCTCTCTACAAAGCCGACATTGAGTGCATGACAGATAAAGACTACTACTAGCAAGACACTGTTGTCCAGATGGATCGAGTGCAATTGAAGGGCACACACAACACACACTGCGCAATTGCTCCAGCAAAACCTCCCCCCCTCTCTTTTCCCCACCCAGGTCCCAGAGACAAACTTTTCCACAGAGAGGAGAAATGAAAATAAAAAAAGGGCAAAAAAAAATCCCTATTTATTGGTAATAACTTCCTTTGAGAAGAGAGAGCAATGAAAGAAAGAGTCACTGTGGAATCAGCTGTTTGATCCCAAAGCCTTTCTTTTCCCTCCTGGGAGTAGCTTTCCCTCCGGGGCCCCCAGAGGGGTTGGACCAGTATGTCCCCTCTTCTACCACTTGGTTCACTCGAGGATCTCTCGCCTGTCTGGCCACGGGCAAAAATCCCCCCACTTCTACAAGATGCACTGACAAAAACAATACACTCTCGACGGAAAAACTATTATAATCAAATGCAAGAGGGAAAAAAAGCGAGCAAGTATCACCTAGAGAGCAGCAAAGCTTCTTTTTCGCTGCTAAGATTCATTCCAGCGATGAGACCAGCCTCCCGAGAAAAAAAACAAAAATAAGCTGATGGTGCTCCACTATTGTTTTTCATTCTCTTATTTTTGAAAGGGAGTGAACAGCTCACCTAACACAAACCAGAGCAGTCGCGACTCAGAGTAATTTCCATGGTGAGGAGCTTCCAAGAATGGATGTCTGTATAAGACATTGTCCTGACTGAATTACTTGCAAAGCACGATTTTTTGATGGGCCCTACTTCAGATCCAGTTAGGGAGTCCCGAGCCGGAGGTAATAACAAGGTTAAGACTCAGCCTTGAAAAACCTAGGCAAACAGGAGTCGAGCACTATTTTTATTGCCACAATCATTTACCTTGAAATCGTCATGTACACATAGTTCAGACCAGTAGGTGGAAAAGGCACGTGGTACAGACATGTATTAGAAGCAGGGCACACAAGCTGAGGAGAACCTAGGGCTGTATGATCTTCAACCTCGTTCCGGACAGTGCGGTGCAGGTAGATCCTGAGATGTTGGAGCATCTCCACCCCACCGTCCGTGCCATGACCTTCGTGGGACACTCAGCAGGGAAGAGCTCCAAGGGATTCACCCAGAAAGAGCAGCTGGAAAGAAAATATGGAATTTGGGAGGAGGAGATCTGGAATCCTCAAATCCTGGGAGGATTCTGAGGGAAAGGCAAAGCAGAGGAGATGGGCAAGAGGAAAAATCCACGTGGGATTTTGGGAGGTTAAAAAAGTGTAAAATTGGCAAACTGCTGATGGGGCAGGGGGAAGCTCCCACCCCCCAATATCCACATTTCATCCTGGAGCAATAAAATGGGCACATTTTTATCCTAACGCAGAGTTTATTGGAGTGGAGGCTGTTGCAGACTCCTTGCTCCCAGTGTGCGCTGAATGTTAATCAAAATGGGAACCGACACGAGCATAAAATGGAATAAATTGATTTAAAGTCGAAAATGCTCATTGTTCAATAACAATTCCCAGCATCACACAGAATCCTGGGATCACTAAATCTGGAAAAGCCCTCCCAGCTCACGGATTCCCAGCTGTTCCCTGTCCCCACCTTGGTACAGCTGGAACCTCCAGGAATTCCCTGGGCACCTCCAGGATGGGCACCCCAAAAATCCCTGGGCAGCCCCTGCCAGTGCTCAATTCCACCCTTAAAGCCTGGTGGGATGAGATGTCTGGATAAAAAGGGAATTTTAGTGACTTTGGCTCCAATCTGGAGCTGCCCTTTGGGGTAGGTCAGTGCTGACCCCAGAGATGCCCACGGGGTCAGTGCCAGCAGCCAGGAAGCTTTGGGGGATTTGGGATTTGGGATCCCTCAATTCCCCCAGCCCCACTCATCAGAGAACTGTCCTGAGAGAAAATAACAATGGCTTTAAAGTGAACGAGGGCAGGGATGGATGGGATCTGGGAATTGGGAATTGGGGCTGGGATGGAATTGCACCCCTGGATCCCTTTGAGTGCCCAAGGCCAGGCTGGACATTGGGGCTGGGACACCCTGGGACAGTGGGAGGGGTCCCTGCGTGGATGGGGTGGGATGGGATGGGATTTATGGTCCCTTCCAGCCCAAATCATTCTGGGATTGGTTCCATTTTCTGTGTTCTGCACACAGTAAAAGGTAAAGGAAGACCTGTAAATAAAATAAATTATAATCTGGATGATAGCAAATATCAAAGCAAGCAGAGAGGAATTAAACTGAGCTGCCCCTGCACTGGCAGAGCATGAACAGCCTGTGCTTGTGAAGGATTTTTGTGCATCCTGCCAGGACCTGGAGCCCAGCACAGGAGCAGAGCTGTCACTCAGTGATCAGCACAGGCTCTGTTTTCCATGTGCCTTTCGTTACCTGTGGGGACATTTTCTCCTCCCTGCTGGGATCAGCATTTGAAGGCTGCCTTGGGCCTGGCTTTATTGGTTTAGTTGGATGGGTTTCAGTGGGTTGAAGGGATGCTAAAGGGATTAGGCATTGCTTACATTAGAGCCCTCTTAGGACTGCTGCTGGAGAACCTGGAAAACACAGTGAGCATGGAAGAAGCACTGAGAACAACACTCTGTCAGCTTTGGAGAAGCCTGTTCTTGTGCTTTGAGATGTTTTTTGGGTTCTTTGGCCAAGGGGGCCAACAGGTTGTAAACAGTGTTTGTAGGGCAAATCTGATTACTGCAATTATGGCAGAGTTAGTGCTGCGGCCAAACTAAGTCTGTGGAAAAAATCCTGACCACCTAAGGCTGGGAAACAAAGAGGAAAAACAGGATTAGGATGCATTAGTGCAGGTTATTGTCCTTGTGGCAGCGAGGTGGAAAGCAGGTACATGTGATGTTGGAAAACAAGCTGTGCTTTGGGGTGGGAAGTGCAGGAAATGGGACACGCTGCTGGATCTGTGCCCGTTCCTCTCTGCTCATGGGTCCTGTCCATCCCACACACACCTGGGAGGGATTTCGGGCATGTTGGGCAGTCCTTCCTCGATTCTGTCATCTCAGAGATGAACCCAGGTGTCCCTGAGGTCCAAATCCATTGGAATGTGAGCAGAGAGAGGAGCTGCAGCCCCAGTGCCGTGGCTGGGTGTCCATCTCCTCCTGCTCCTCTGTGCCCCCTCAGACCCTGTTCCATTCCCTTCCATTCCCCATCTCCTCCTGTTCCTCTGTGCTCCCAGCATTTTACATTTTTGCAATTAAGAGAGTTGTCCTGAAATAGTCTTAGCCTAGATGGAAAATGTGCTCATTAGCCACGTTCCTATTCTTGCCCAATGTTCTGTTTAATTTTTCTACAGTCTTTTAACATGATGTGGCTGCTGTCAGTGCATTTTTTTGTTATAATTGCTGTATTGGTCAAATTGCTTATTAATGAAGATTTATATAAATTTTTTCCTTTCTGAGATATATTTGCCTTCCCTATCCTGAGTTTGAAAACACTCTGAAGCTTTGCAGAAGTTGTACTGTTTCCCAAACCAACAATTTTAAACTGCTGTAGCAGTCACAAAACAAAGTCCTGGTGACAGCACTTGGTAGAGCCGAGTGATTTAATTGCAGCATTAAAATGAACAAATGCAGGGAAAGCTATTGTGTATGGCTGGTCTGGTGTGTTTGCCATTTATGCTAGTGCTGCTTTATGAATAGAAAATACATTATGTTTAATATGGGCTCTCATGGGACTCTAAAAGTTTACTGTATCAGTGCATCAAGTGATATGAAGAAAACAAGCAGTAAATGGTTTGTCTTGTCTCCTCCTCCACCATTTTTCTGTTGCCTTGGTGTGCTCTGTCAACCTACAAAAGTTCTTCAGAAATGAAGGTAAACTTACTTTGAACAATATATAGAGAATAAAATGTAATAATTATTTTCCAGAGTAGTCAACTAAAATGCTATAAACATACCCCTATGGGGATCATAATCGAAACAGGGTGACACGGTAGGGGAAAAGCAAGGCAGAAACAAGAATAAACCGGCAAGACACTAAGAGTTTACTAGGGTCTAGGACAGAGGATACTCGGAGGAGGAGGATGGGAAGGGAGGAATGGAACAGGGTCTGAGAGAGCACAGAGGAACAGGAGGAGATGGGGAATGGGGAATGGAACAGGGTCTGAGGAGCACAGAGGAAGATGGGAATGGAACAGGGTCTGAGGAGCACAGAGGAACAGGAGGAAATGGGAGATGGAACAGGGTCTGAGGAGGGCACAGAGGAGCAGGAGGAGATGGGAGAATGGAACAGGGTCTGAGGAGCACAGAGGAACAGGAGGAGATGGGGAATGGAACAGGGAGGAGATGGGGAATGGAACAGGGTAGGAGATGGGGAATGGAACAGGGTAGGAGCATGGGAGAAATGGAACAGGAGGAGATGGGGAATGGAACAGGGCAGGAGATGGGGAATGGAACAGGAGGAGATGGGGAATGGAACAGGAGGAGATGGGAATGGAACAGGGTCTGAG
>VKON01000115.1:73178-95967 GCA_009741485.1 Malurus cyaneus samueli | reverse complement strand
CTTCATGTGGGCTCGAGTCCATTGCCCCACTCACACTCTCCCTCTCTCCCTGGGCCAGGATGAGCTCTTGGCTCAGTCCATGCTCCCATCCACCACTCTCCTCTCTCCCCTGGGCCAGGATGAGCCCTGTGGCTCAGTCCATCCCCATGGCTCACCCATTGCCCATCCCCACTCACCCTCTCTTCTCCCCTGGGCCAGGATGAGCTCCATGCCTCCCACCTCCCCACTCACCCTCTCCTCTCTCCCCTGGGGCCAGGGACGAGCTCCATGGCTCACCCCCATCCCCACTCACCCTCTCCTCTCTCCCCTGGGCCAGGATGAGCTTCCATGGCTCAGTCTGATTCCCCTGTGGGTAGTCCATCCCCCATGGCTTCACCCCATGCCCCACTCACCCTCTCCTCTCTCCCTGGGCCAGGATTGAGCTCCATGTGCTCAGTCCACCCACTCACCCTCTCCTCTTCTCCCCTGGGCCAGATGAGGCTCCGTGGCTCAGTCTATCCCACTCACCCTTCTCCTCTCTCCCTGGGCCAGATGAAGCCCTGTGGCTCGAAACGTCCATCCCCTGTGCCTCACCCCATTCCCCACTCCACCCTCTCCTTCTCTCCCCTGGGCCAGGATGAGCTCCATGGCTCACCCCATGCCCCACTCACCCTCTCCTCTCTCCCCTGGGCCAGGATGAGCTCCATGGCTCAGTCTATCCCCTGTGGGTCAGTCCATCCCCTGTGCCTCACCCCATCCCCACTCACCCTCTCCTCTCTCCCCTGGGCCAGGAGGAGCACGATGCGGCCGCGGCGCTGCCGGCCGGTCCGGCCCATGCGCTGCACCAGGCGCACGGGGCTGCGCTGGGCATCGAAACACACGATCAGATCCAACCTCGCCAATGTCCAGCCCCTCCTAGCCCACGCACGTGGACACCAGCGTGTTGTAGCGCACCCTCCCGAAGCGCGCCGTCAAGCTCAGCACCTGCCGAGAAAACATTGATTCACCTTGAAAATGACAACATTTTCTTTCGGTTTTGTAATGTAATCGTGAAGACTGACATTATCTCAATTTCCTGCCTGCTCACCGCACCTGCTGGATTGGTCAACCAGAAGAACGATTCACATTCGAGAAATGACAAAATTTATTTTGCGTTTTTTTTTCGTATTTAGAAGCTGAAATTTCTATTCTCCTACGCGTAGTACCGGAAGCGCGGCACTACTTTCCAGTGCGCGGGGATTAACAGAGAAACCTGATCTTCCCTACATTTGAAAATTAAAACTTTTTTTGTTTTTTTTGTAATTATAACGTGAAATTTAATTTCCCAGCTGCTACCCACCACCTAGCAGGGATGGTCAATGGAGAACAAAATGATTCACCATTTGAAAAGGCAAAATTTATTTTGTTGTTTTTGGTAATTTAATAACTGAATTTCTAATTTCCCAAGCTGCAAACTCACCAACCTGCAGGAGTATGGAGAAAAATGAATTCACGTTGAAATGGACACACATTTATTTGGTTTTTTGTAATTTATAAACTGAATTTTCTGAATTTCCCAAGCTGAACCCAGAAGCGCCGCATCACCCGCAGGGAGGGTTAGCCAAGAAAAACGATGTCATGTTTGAAAATTGCAAAATTTATTGTGTTATTCTATGTAATTTAGATACTGAATTATTTAATTCCAGCTGCAACCTGGAAGCACCACACTCGTGCAAGGAATGGTCCCATCAAAATATTAACATTTACAATTCGAAATTACGAAATTATTTTTTTTGTTTTTTTTATGTAATTTATAGCTGATATTTCTAATTTCAGGTACGCAGATGAAGCTGGGGGAGGTTAAGCATCGGTGGGCACAGCACCTTACAAGGAGTGCGCAACCAGAGAAATGATATCAATGTTAGAGAATAATGATGAATTTCTATTTCGTTGTGTAATTTATAACTGAAATTTTCTAATTTCCAGCTTGCAACCGTACGGTAGCACTGCTTCACTTCTGCTACCGATGGCAAAGCCAGGAAAACTGATTTCACATTTAAAAATGTATAAATTTTACTGCCATTTTTTTGTAATTTAGAATGAAATCTCTAATTTCCCAGCTGGCAACACTGCGAGGGCACTGCACACCCCTGCATGGGATGGCTGCAACCAGGAAAAACTACTTATTCACATCGAAAATTACAAAATATTTTGTTTTTTTCTGGTAATTTTGTTTTTAATCCTCAACTAATTTATAAATGGAATTCTTAATTTCAGCGCTATACCCACACACCATGCAGGAGGCTTAACAAGCACAAAAACCATCTCACATTTGGAAATTTCAAAATTTATTTCGGTTTTTTGTAATTATATTAATTTTAACTGAAATTTCATTTCCCAGGCTGGCAACTAGCAGGGCACACACACACCTGCGGCGGAGGTCAAACGAGAAAAATGATTCACGTTTTGAAATGGCAAAATTTATTTTTGCCTTTTTTGTATTCTAGAACTGAAATTTATAATGTTCCCAGCTGCATACCCCACCACCTGACAGGAGGGTCACCGAGAAAATGATTCAACTTTGAAAAATGACAAAATTTATTTTGTTTTTTTTAATCTTTAGAACTGAAATTTCATAATTTCCTAGCTGGCTACCACGCGGAAGCGCCGGGATCACCTCCAGGAGACGAGTTAACAAGAAAACTTGATTACCATTTGGAAAATTAACAACATTTTTTTTTGGTTTTTTTGTATTTATGACTGAAATTTTCTATTTCCCAGCGTGCTACCCCACCACTGGCAGGGATGTCATATCAAGAAAATGATTCCACATTCCGAAAAAATTGACAAAATGTATTTTGGTGTTTTTTTAATTATAAACTGAATCTTCAATTTCCCAGCTGCTACCACCACCTGCAGGGATGTCAATGGAGAAAAATGATTCACGTTTGAAAATGACAACATTTATTTGGTTTTTTGTAATTTATAACTGAAATTTCTAATTTCCCAGCTGCAACCCAGAGCGCCGCATCACCCGCAGGGAGGTTACCAAAGAAAAAACGATTCACTGTTTAAAATTGCAAAATTTATTTTGTTTTTTTGTAATTTAGAACTGAAATTTTTAATTTCCCAGCTGCAACCTGGAGGCACCACACTACCTGCCATCGGATGGTCCATAGAAAAAAACTATTCACATTCGAATATACAAATTTTTTTTTGTTTTTTTGTTAATTTATAGCTGAAATTTCTAATTTGCTTCAGCTACCCGAAGCACTGCACCACCTACAAGGAGTGCGAACCAAGAGAAATGATTCACATTTGAAATGACAAAATTTATTTGCGTTTTTGTAATTTAGTAACTGAAATTTCTAATTTCCCAGCTGCAACCTGGAGGCACCGCACCACCTGCATGGATGGTCAACCAGAAAAATTATTCACATTCGAAAATTACAAAATTTATTTTGTTTTTTCTTGTTTAATTTTTGTTTTTTAATCTGTAATTAATTTATAAATTGAAATTTCTAATTTCCCAGCTGCCTACCCACCACCTCAGGGAGGCTTAACCAAGAAAAACCATTCACTATTTGAAAATTTTCAAAATTTATTTCGGTTTTTTTTTGTAATTTATAATTAAATTTATAACTGAAATTTCTAATTTCCCAGCTGCAACCCTGAGGCACCACACCACCTGCGGGGAGGGTTCAACAGAGAAAATGATTCACGTTTGAAAATGGACAAAATTTATTTTGTTTTTTTGTAATTTAGAACTGAAATTTTAATTTCCCAGCTGCAACCCACCACCTACAGGGAGGGTCAAAACCGAGAAAAAATGATTCACGTTTGAAAATGAAAAATTTATTTTGTTTTTTTGTAATTATAATTAAATTTATAACTGAAATTCAAAATTTCCAAGCTACTACCCTGTGATCAAACACACACACGCCAGCGTGACTGACATCAGCATTTCAACTCTTTAATTCAAAACAAACGGTAAAAAAGCACACCTTATTCTTTCTTATTCTTCTAATCTGATCCTCCCAACTTAGCAATTAAATGTTTAGGGGTTGTCTTATTTTTTTAGCTTTCTAGATCAAAACTTAATAGATCTGCTATCCCAGCACAGGAAAAATAAAATTCCATAGCGATGTATTTGCATATTTTTGATTTTTGATATCTAAATTAAGGAGTTGTTATTGTAATGTAAATATAGAAATTATTATGTTTTTTGTTCAGTGAGTGTAATTTTGGATGCTCTGAAAGCCCCTGAACTCCCAGGGATTTACCTGATGGCACCTAAAGTGCAGCCACTGCCACCCCAGCCATATTTACACAGCCATTTACCCAATTAACACTTTTCATATTATATTCTCCAAACTCTCTTTTCTCACCTCCAGCTGCTCTTTCTGGTGAACCTGAGTCTTCCCTGCTGAGTCTGTCCACGAAGGTCATGGCACGGACGGTGGGGTGGAGATGCTCCATCATCTCAGCGATCTCCTGCACGCTGTCCCGGAACGAGGAGAAGATCATCACCCTGGTGTCCCAGCTGGGCCCTCACTCCTGCCTTCCCCTGCTGGGAAAATGTCAAATTTCAATAGAATTGTCAATAAGATCAGTTTGCCTAGGTTTATATTACAATATCATATAGACTCATGTAGAGGAAATAAATAATTATGGCCAAATAGATCTGGTTCTGGCCTCGCTCGCTCTGCTGGCGTGTCAATTAAAACAATAAGAAGAGAAAGACCCATATATACTTTTTTTTTTTTTTCGGGAGGTTTGTCTCAGACAGCAGTGAAAAAGAAGGCTTCTGCTCTCTAGGACTGCTTCTTTTTTCTCCCTTTCTTTGGACTTGTTTTTCCTCGAATTTTTTTTTTTATCATCTGAGAATTGGAGGATTTTTTCCCGTGGCACGACAGGCGAGAAAGATCCTCCAGTGAACCAGAGGAGAGAGACTCTGTCCAACCCCTCTGGGGCCCCGGAGGGGAAGCCACTCCCAGGAGGGGAGAGAAAGGCTTTGGGATCAACAGCTGGTTCCACAGGATTTTCTTTTTGTTTTATTAATTTTAAATAAATAGGTTTTTTCCCCTTTTCTTTTCATTTCCTCTCTGTGGAAAAGTTTGTCTCTGGGACCTGGGTGGGGAAAAGAGAGGGGGGAGTTGCTGGAACTTGGGAGTGTTTTGCTGCCATTAATTCACTCAAACCACGACAACAGTGTCTTTGCTAGTTTACTGTCATAGCACTATGTCGCTTTGTGGGAGGAGAAAATTGATAGAAAATGCTCTAAAATCCATCTCCTTGAAAAATTCCTCTGTGGACTCAAATCATGCTCTAATTTTGGGAATTGACACCAACCATGAGGTGTTGTATCTGAGACACGTTACCAAGGCATTTGAAAAGCTTGGGGTGGGTGGGAAACATCTCAGAATAAAGTTCAAGGTGTTGTTGTCTCTGTTGTTGGAGTTGGGACCATCAGGAAAGCACAATCCCACAATCCTGGAATGGTTTGGGTGGAAGGACCCTAAAAACCACCCTAAAAGCCATGGCAGGACATCTCCACTGTCCCAGGGTGGCTTTGGGCACTCAAAGGGATCCAGGGGCAATGAACAGAGAGAAAAGGGCTGGTGCTGTTTCAAATATGGCTGATGATTTTGGGCTTCAATTCCCTCCTTCTCCACCTCAAATGTAGAGTTTTTCCAAGTGAAAGGAGGGAGGGAGGCTGGAGGACAGAGAGAGCTCTGAATGGGAAGAGGGGAGAAAAAGGAAGTAATTGGATTAAATGCATGGGACAGATCCTAAAGTAACAAACCTAGAACTGGGAAACCTCAAAGTTGCTATCAGAAAGCAGCAGCTGCTTCAAGGGCTAGAACAAAGCAGTTAAAAGGCAGAAAGAGGAAGAAAAGAGAAGAAAAGAGAAGAAAAGAGAAGAAAAGAAAAGGAAAAGAAAGAGAAGAAAGAGAGAAAAGAGAAGAAAAGAGAAGAAAGAGAAGAAAAGAGAAGAAAAGAAAAGAAAAGAAAAGAAGAAAAGAAAAGAAAAGAAAAGAAAAGAAAGAAAAGAAAAGAAAAGAAAGAAAAGAAAAGAAAGAAAAAAGAAAAGAAAAGAAAAGAAAAGAAAAGAAAAGGATGGAGAGGTAAGGAATTATCAGAACTTCACCAAGCACAAAGATCCAAACAGAAAAAAAAAAAGTGAAGAAGTTGCAAAAAAATTATTATTATTACTCATATTATCATTCAAAAAGCTGGAATTAAGAAGCTGAAACCAGAGAGATCTGAATGATGTCTTCATCAAGATAAACAAGAAAGAGAGACAGTGAATGGAACTGAAAGGTTTGAATTTCAGCTTGATGCCTCAGAGGCTTCCAGGACAAACTGGGACAGCACAGGCAGGAAATGTGGAAACCCCAGGAAGGAGATCATTGATCCTGTGAGAGGCAGTTCCTATCAAATTAACAATGAGAATTTATAGAAAGTTTTATCTCACAGAAATCTTATGGAAAAGTTCTTCCAGAGGGGAAGATATACAAATACAAAGCAGTAAAGCAGCACAAAGTAGGAAATCAATGAGTAGGATATTCCTTTTTAATATATTTTTTTTTGCATCCCCAGGTTTTCCTCTGAGTTGTTGGTACTCACCAGAACATTCATTTTTCCACGATTTGAAGTGTTCTATCACGATTTCCTCCAATTTCTTTAATTTTGGATGGCTGTAGACAAATTCCTTTTTCTTTTCCAAGGCTGGAAACGAAAGAAAACAATGAAAGACAGAAATAAACCCACAATGAGCAGGAAAGGTTTGATGAACTTCATTCCCTCCCACTGTAATTATCTGAGTCAGGCCCAAACTCCTGATTTTAATCAGATGCAAACTCCTGATTTTTGTTCTAAACAAAACAATCAGCTGCTGACAGAAGCACATCTGTTAAACTCAGTTTTTGACAAAGTGCTGTTATTTTGGTAAAGTTACACTGGAAAAGACCTAAAGTGAACCAGTAATATTTTAAGCTTCATTAAGCAAATTTTATTTATTTATTTTAAGCAAATTAAAAATTTCCAACATAGAAAACTTGCTTGAAAGTGGCTAAAATCACTGAGGGAAGAGAGAAAAAGGAGGGGGAGATGGATATTGGGAAGACACTCTGGAATAAAGAGCAATAGCCAGCACAGCACAACTTTGAATATAGGGAATATTCTGTCCTAAGAGGGGAAGGCTGACCTGATTTGCTGCTGCAAACATTTCCATTGGCAGGAGCCACAGCAGAGTCTGAGAACATCTCTTGAAGCTGCTGGTAGAGCTTCATGAAATCCTCGTTCCGACCCAGCTCATTCTTGGTACGGGATAACCCTTGGGAGAGTGGGACACCTCAGGGTTTAATCTCCTTTCCAAACACACTCCATCTTTAACTCAAGGAGAACAAAACCCCAATTCCATCTGAAACCCCTCATTGTCTGAGTGATTTTGTGCCAAAGCAGCCCCAGAGTTCTTTCTTGAGAGACAGTGGGAACACCTCAGAGTTTAATCTGCTTTCCCAAACAGATTCCATCTTTAACTCAAGGAGAACAGAACCCCAACTCCATCAGGAACCCCTCACTCTCTGAGTTATTTTGTGCCAAACCAGCCCAGCTCTTTCTTAGTACAGGATAATCCTTGGGAGAGAGTGGGACACCTCAGGGTTTAATCTGCTTTCTCAGATTACCTTTTAACTCAAGGCTAACAAAACATCAATTCCATCAGGAACTCCTCATTCTCTGAGTTATTTTGTGCCAAATCAGCCCCAGAGCTCTTTCTTAGTACAGGATAACCCTTGAGAGAGAGTGGGACACCTCAGAGTTTAATCTGCTTCCCAAACACACTTCATCTTTAACTCAAGAGGAACAAAACCCCAATTCCATCTGAAACTTCTCATTCTCTGAGTTACTTTCAGCCAAACCAGCCCCAGAGCTCGTTCTTGGTGTGGGATAATCCTTGGGAGAGAGTGGAACCCTGAGGGAACACCTTAGGGTTAAATCTGCTTTCCCAAACACACTCCATCTTTAACTCAAGGGGAACAAAACCCCAATTCCATCTGAAACCCCTCATTCTCTGAGTTGTTTTGTACCAAATCAGCTCCAGAGCTCATTCTTGGTACAGGATAATCCTTGGGAGAGAGTGGGACACCTCAGGGTTTAATCTGCTTTCTCAGATTACCTTTTAACTCAAGGCTAACAAAACATCAATTCCATCAGGAACCCCTCATTCTCTGAGTTATTTTGTGCCAAACCAGCCCCAGAGCTCCTTTTGTGTACAGGACAACCCTTGAGAGAGAGTGGGACACCTCAGAGTTTAATCTGCTTTCCCAAACACACTCCATCTTTAACTCAAGAGGAACAAAACCCCAATTCCATCTGAAACTTCTCATTCTCTGAGTTACTTTCAGCCAAACCAGCCCCAGAGCTCTTTCTTGGTATGGGATAACCCTTGAGAGAGAGTGGGACACCTCAGGGTTTAATCTGCTTTCTCAGATTCCATTTGAACTCAAGAGGAGCAAAACCCCAATTTCATCAGGAACTCTGCATTCTCTGAGTTATTTTCAGCCAAACCAGCCCAGCTCGTTCTTGGTACAGGATAACCCTTGGGAGAGAGTGGGACACCTCAGGGTTAAATCTGCTTTCCCAAACACACTCCATCTTTAACTCAAGGGGAACAAAACCCCAATTCCATCAGGAACCCCTCATTCTCACAGTTATTTTGTGAGCCTCACAGTGAGATAATTTCAGTGGTAGCAGTGGAGCTGAAAGGAAGGATGCTTCACCTTTGGCTCCATCCATGATCCCCCAAAGGTAGATGAACAAGGAGCGGATTCCCATCTGCAGCAGCAGCTCGTAGCCGTGGTACAGACTGATACACAGGGCAAAATCTCCTTCAATGATGCCTTGGTGGATTCCCTGGGGAGGAAGAACAGCTCAGAGTGCAATCAGGAATGGCTGAGGAGCAGGAATCTCAGGGCAGCTCTGACAAAACCCCAGTGGCACCTGAGCAGCAGAGCCGTGCCCAAAGAATGCCCAAAGAATGCCCAAAGCCATGCCCAAAGAATGCCCAAAGAATGCCCAAAGAATGCCCAAAGCTGTGCCAAAGCTGTGCCCAAAGCCGTGCAAAGAATGCCCAAGCCGTGCCCAAGAATGCCCAAGAATGCCCAAAGCTGTGCCAAAGCTGTGCCCAAAGCTTGCCCAAAGCCGTGCCCAAAGAATGCCCAAAGTGTGCCCAAAGCCGTGCCCAAAGAATGCCCAAAGAATGCCCAAAGCTGTGCCCAAAGCCGTGCCCAAAGCCGTGCCCAAAGAATGCCCAAAGAATGCCCAAAGCTGTGCCCATCCCACCCTCGGGGGTCAAACCCCACAATGCTCAGTGAAGGCAATCCTCTTCCACCCCCAAACAGCTCTGTTAGCTCCCAAAATCAGCTCATCAACCCTCAGACTCCGACAGCAGCATTTGGGAAAACAAGGATTTCTGGCACATCCCCCCAGGCTGTGAAATTCAGTGAGGAAAGTTGCTTTGCTTGCAGTGAAGGAGATTTCCCACTGTTATCCTTGAGACATACAGTCTTTTTTTTTTTAGGCAATATTCTTCAGTTTACAAAATTTGACCATTCTATGAGAATTTACCAAAAAAAATTAGGAGCAGCAATATAGTTTTGAGGGGAAAACGAAAATTTGGCTGTCAGGAATTCCAATGTAAGTTCTCAAAACAATATCGAGTTCATATGTTCCTTAAATTTCCTTTATTGGCATCCAGAAAAATGGAACAATTATTTTATGGATTTCATAGATGATCTTTAAGATCCCAAACCATGCTGGGATTCTATGATATTTTATTTTTAAGGTTAAAACCAGAAATCTACTTAAACGGAGATAAAGTATCTCAGGAAATCTTGGAATTTGGGATTATTTGTATATATTCATTCATTTAGCAGCATGAAATAAATCAAGAACTCACTGCATGTTGGCCAGAGGGGTTCTTCCTGTACTGATCCCTGGCCAGGATGATCTGGTACTTGGTCAGGTTGGGAATATCTCTCCTGGATAAAACTCCCACCTCATCAGGCGGGCCGTGGAGGAGAGTTCTTGATTTGTTTTATTTCATTGTGCCCCGCTAAATGAGTGTTTTTGTGTTCTTGAGTTAAAGATGGAGTGTGTTTGGAAAGGAGATTAAACCCTGAGGTGTCCCACTCTCTCCCAAGGGTTATCCCGTACCAAGAATGAGCTGGGTCGGAACGAGGATTTCATGAAGCTCTACCAGCAGCTTCAAGAGATGTTCTCAGACTCTGCTGTGGCTCCTGACAGTGGAAATGTTTGCAGCAGCAAATCAGGTCAGCCTTCCCCTCTTAGGACAAAATATTCCTGTTTCAAAGTTGTGCTGTGCTGGCTATTGCTCTTTATTCCAGAGTGTCTTCCCAATATTCCATCTCCCCCTCCTTTTTCTCTCTTCCCTCAGTGATTTTAGCCACTTTCAAGCAAGTTTTCTATGTTGGAAATTTTTAATTTGCTTAAAATAAATAAATAAAATTTGCTTAATGAAGCTTAAAATATTACTGGTTCGCTTTAGGTCTTTTCCAGTGTAACTTTACCAAAATAACAGCACTTTGTCAAAAACTGAGTTTAACAGATGTGCTTCTGTCAGCAGCTGATTGTTTTGTTTAGAACAAAAATCAGGAGTTTGCATCTGATTAAAATCAGGAGTTTGGGCCTGACTCAGATAATTACAGTGGGAGGGAATGAAGTTCATCAAACCTTTCCTGCTCATTGTGGGTTTATTTCTGTCTTTCATTGTTTTCTTTCATTTCCAGCCTTGGAAAAGAAAAAGGAATTTGTCTACAGCCATCCAAAATTAAAGAAATTGGAGGAAATCGTGATAGAACACTTCAAATCGTGGAAAAATGAATGTTCTGGTGAGTACCAACAACTCAGAGGAAAACCTGGGGATGCAAAAAAAAAATTATTAAAAAGGAATATCCTAATCATTGATTTCCTGCTTTGTGTTGCTTTACTGCTTTGTATTTGTATATCTTCCCCTCTGGAAGAACTTTTCCATAAGATTTCTGTGAGATAAAACTTTCTATAAATTCTCATTATTAATTTGATAGGAACTGCTCTCACAGGATCAATGATCTCCTTCCTGGGGTTTCCACATTTCCTGCCTGTGCTGTCCCAGTTTGTCCTGGAAGCCTCTGAGGCATCAAGCTGAAATTCAAACCTTTCAGTTCCATTCACTGTCTCTCTTTCTTGTTTATCTTGATGAAGACATCATTCAGATCTCTCTGGTTTCAGCTTCTTAATTCCAGCTTTTTGAATGATAATATGAGTAATAATAATCTCTTCTCTTCTCTTTTCTTCTCTTTTCTTCTCTTTTCTTCTCTTTTCTTCTCTTTTCTTCTCTTTTCTTCTCTTTTCTTCTCTTTTCTTCTCTTCTCTTTTCTTCTCTTTTCTTCTCTTTTCTTCTCTTTTCTGCCTTTTAACTGCTTTGTTCTCAGCCCTTGAAGCAGCTGCTGCTTTCTGATAGCAACTTTGAGGTTTCCCAGTTCTAGGTTTGTTACTTTAGGATCTGTCCCAATGCATTTAATCCAATTACTTCCTTTTTCTCCCCTCTTCCCATTCAGAGCTCTCTCTGTCCTCCCAGCCTCCCTCCCTCCCTTCACTTGAAAAATTGTACATTTGAGGTGGAGAAGGAGGGAATTGAAGCCCAAAGTCATCAGCCATATTTGAAACAGCACCAGCCCTTTTCTCTCTGTTCATTGCCCCTGGATCCCTTTGAGTGCCCAAAGCCACCCTGGGACAGTGGAGATGTCCCTGCCATGGCTTTTAGGGTGGTTTTTAGGGTCCCTTCCACCCCAAACCATTCCAGGATTGTGGGATTGTGCTTTCCTGATGGTCCCAAACTCCAACAACAGAGACAACAACACCTTGAACTTTATTCTGAGATGTTTCCCACCCACCCCAAGCTTTTCAAAGTGCCTTGGTAACGGTGTCTCAGATACAACACCTCATGGTTGGTGTCAATTCTCCAAAATTAGAGCATGATTTGAGTCCACAGAGGAATTTTTCAAGGAGATGGATTTTAGAGCATTTTCTATCAATTTTCTCCTCCCACAAAGCGACATGAGTGCTATGACAGTATAACTAGCAAGACACTGTTGTCGTGGTTTGAGTGAATTTAATGGCAGCAAAACACTCCCAAGTTCCAGCAAACCTCCCCCCCTCTCTTTTCCCCACCCAGGTCCCAGAGACAAACTTTCCCAGAGAGGAAAAGGAAAGAAAAGGGGAAAAAAACCTATTTATTTAAAATTATAAAACAAAAAGAAAATCCTGTGGAACCAGCTGTTGATCCCAAAGCCTTTTCTCTCCCCTCCTGGGAGTGGCTTCCCCTCCGGGCCCCCAGAGGGGTTTGGACAGAGTCTCTCTCCTCTGGTTCACTGGAGGATCTTTCTCGCCTGTTCGTGCCACGGGAAAAATCCTCTCAATTCTCAGATGATGAAAAAAAAATTCGAGGGAATAAGAAAGGAGAAAAAAGGAGCAGTCCTAGAGAGCAGAAGCCTTCTTTTCCGCTGCTGATCCTGAGAGAGCCTCCGAGAAAAAAAAAAAAAGTGTGTGTGTTTTTTTTCTCTCTTATTGTTTTTGAGAGGAGCACTCACCAAAACAACCAGAGCGTTTTTTCAAAGGTTGTTTAACTTTCCTCTGACATAAGCAGATGATAGGAATACAATACTCAGCTAACCTAGGACAACTGTCCTTTTTTTATTGACAATTCTATTGAAATTTGACATTTTCCCAGCAGGGGAAGGCAGGAGTGAGGGCCCAGCTGGGGACACCAGGGTGATGATCTTCTCCTCGTTCCGGGACAGCGTGCAGGAGATTGCTGAGATGTTGGAGCATCTCCACCCCACCGTCCGTGCCATGACCTTCGTGGGACACTCAGCAGGGAAGAGCTCCAAGGGATTCACCCAGAAAGAGCAGCTGGAGGTGAGAAAAAAGGAGATTTGGGTTAGGAGTTAATGATGAAAAGTGTTAATTGGGTAAATGGCTGTGTAAATATTGGCTGGGTGGCAGTGGCTGCACTTTAGGTGCCATCGGTAAATCCCTGGGGAGTTCAGGGGCTTTCAGAGCATCCAAAATTATACTCACTGAACAAAAATACATAAATAATTTCTATATTTACATTACAATAACAACTCCTTAATTTAGATATCAAAAATCTGGAAAAATATGCAAATACATGCTTATGGAATTTTATTTTTCCTGTGGCTGGGATGGGCAAGATCTATTAAGTTTTGATCTAGAAAAGCTAAAAAAATAAGACAACCCCTAAACCATTTAATTGCTAAGTTGGGAGGATCAGATTTAGAAGAATAAGAAAGAATAAGGTGTGCTTTTTACCGTTTGTTTTAGAATTAAAGAGTTGAAATGCTGATGTCAGTCACGCTGGCGTGTGGTGTTTGATCACAGGGTAGTAGCTTGGAAATTTTGAATTTCAGTTATAAATTTAATTATAAATTACAAAAAAACAAAATAAATTTTGTCATTTGTTCACGGTGAGAGTGCAATTTTTCTCGGTTGACCCTCCCTGTAGGTGGTGGGTGGTTGCAGCTGGGAATTAAATTTCGTTCTAAATTACAAAAAGCAAATAAATTTTGTCCATTTTCTTAAAGTGATCATTTTCTCGTTTGACCCTCCCCGCAGGTGGTGTTGTGCCTCAGGGTTGCAGCTGGAATTAGAAATTTCAGTTATAAATAATATAAATTACAAAAAAACCGAAATAAATTTTGAAATTTTCAAATAGTGAATGGTTTTTCTTGGTTATAGCCTCCCTGCAGGTGGTGTGGTGCAGCTGGGAAATTAGAAATTCATTTATAAATTAATACAGATTAAAACAAAAAATTACAAGAAAAACAAAATAAATTTTGTAATTTTCGAATGTGAATATTTTTCCGGTTGACCATCCATGCAGGTTGTGCCGGTCCTCCAGGTTGCAGCTGGGAATTAGAAATTTCAGTTATAAATTACAAAAAACCGAAATAATTTTGTCATTTTCAAATGTGAATCATTTCTCTTGGTTCGCACTCCTTGTAGGTGGTGCAGTGCTTTCGGGTAGCTAAAATTAGAAATTTCAGCTATAAATTACAAAAAAAACAAAAAAAATTGTAATTTTCGATGTGAATAGTTTTCTTATGGACCATCCGTGCAGGTAGTGTGGTGCCTCCAGGTTGCAGCTGGGAAATTAAAAATTTCAGTTCTAAATTATCAAAAAAACAAAATAATTTTGCTAATTTATACATGAATCGTTTTTTCTGGCTAACCCTCCTGCGGGTATGCGGCGTTCTGGGGTGCAGTTGGGAATTAGAAATTTCAGTTGTAAATTACAAAAAACCAAATAAATGTTGTCATTTTCAAACGTGAATCATTTTTCTCCATTGACCATCCCTGCAGGTGGTGGGTAGCAGCTGGGAAATTAGAAATTTCAGTTCTAAATTACAAATAACACAAAATACATTTTGTAATTTCGTCGAATTGTGAATCAGTTTCTTGATTGCATCCTGCAGGTGCGGTGGGGTAGCAGCTTGGGAATTAGAAATTTCAGTTATAAATACAAAAAAAACAAAAAATTTGTAATTTTCAAATGGGAATCAGTTTTCTTGGTTAACTCTCCCTGGAGGTGATGCGGCGCTTCCGGGTAGCAGCTAGGAAATTAGAAATTTCAGTTCTAAATTACAAAAAAACAAAATAAATTTTGTCATTTTCAAACGTGAATCATTTTTCTCGGTTGACCCTCCCTGTAGGTGGTGGGTTGCAGCTGGGAAATTATAAATTTCAGTTCTAAATTACAAAAAAGCAAAATAAATTTTGCCATTTTCAAACGTGAATCATTTTTCTCGTTTGACCCTCCCCGCAGGTGGTGTGGTGCCTCAGGGTTGCAGCTGGGAAATTAGAAATTTCAGTTATAATTTAATTATAAATTACAAAAAAAAACCGAAATAAATTTTGAAATTTTCAATGTGAATGGTTTTTCTTGGTTAAGCCTCCCTGCAGGTGGTGGGTAGCAGCTGGGAAATTAGAAATTCCATTTATAAATTTAAAGGATTAAAACAAAAATTACGAAAAACAAATATTTTGTAATTTCGAATGTGAATAATTTTTCCTGGTTGACCATCCATGCAGGTGTGCGGTGCTCCAGGTTGCAGCTGAGAATTAAATTTCAGTTTAATTACAAAAAAAATGGCATATATTTATAATTTTTTAAAGTGAATCAGTTTCCTGGTTGACCATCCGTGCAGGTGGGGCAGTGCTTCCGGGTTGCAGCTGGGAAATTAGAAATTTCAGTTATAAATTACAAAACCGAAAAATAAATTTCGTCATTTTCAAATGTGAATCATTTCTCTTGGTTCGCACTCCTTGTAGGTGTGCAGTGCTTTCGGGTGAGCTGAAATTAGAATATTCAGCTATAAATTACAAAAAAAAACAAAAAAATTTGTAATTTTCGATGTGATAGTTTTTCTATGGACCATCCGTGCAGGTGTGTGGTGCCTCCAGGTTGCAGCTGGGAGAATTAAAAATTTCAGTTCTAAATTATCAAAACAAATAATTTTGCAATTTTTCAAACATGAATCGTTTTTCTTGGCTCCTCCCTGCTGGGTGAATGCGGCGCTTCTGGGTTGCAGCTGGGAAATTAGAAATTTCAGTTATTAAATTACAAAAAACCCAATAAGTATTGTCATTTTCAAACGTGAATCATTTTTTCCATTGACCATCCCTGCAGGTGGTGGTTGCAGCTGGAAATTAGAAATTTCAGTTATAAATTACAAAAAACAAAATAAATTTTGCCATTTTCAAATGTGAATCATTTTTCTCCATTGACCATCCCTGCAGGTGGTGGGTAGCAGCTGGGAAATAGAAATTTCAAGTTATAAATTACAAAAAAAAACAAAAAAAATTGTAATTTTCAATAGGAATCAGTTTTCTTGGTTAACCCTCCCTGGAGTGATGCGGCGCTTCCGGTGCAGCTAGGAAATTAGAAATTTCAGTTCTAAATTACAAAAAAAAACCAAAATAAATTTTGTCATTTTCGAATTGAATCGTTTTCTTGGTTGACCATCCAGCAGGTGGCGGTAGGCAGCTTGGATAGAATATGTCAGTCTTCTAATTACATAAAAACCGAAAGAAATGTTTCATTTTCAAGGTGAACTCAATGTTTTCTCGGCATGGTGTAGCTTGACGGCGCTGTTCGGGAGGGTGCGCCAACACGCTGGGTGGTCCACGGGTGCGTGGGCTGGAGGAGGCTGACATTGGCGAGGTTGGATCTGATCGTGGTGTGCTCGAGCCAGCGCAGCCCCGTGTGGCCCTGGTGCAGCGCATGGGCCGGACCGTCTGGCTCGTGAGCGCCGCGGGCCGCATCGTGCTCCTCCCCCGTGGCCCAGGCGAGAGAGGAGAGGTGAGGCGGAGGCTCAGCCTTCGGGGCTCGTTAGGAAACCTGGTCTGTGCTGCGGATTTCTTGCAGGTGAGGGTCGGGCTATAGTGCGGAGCCTCTGCTGATACGGGAGAGATCATGAAGTGGTTCCTGTAACCGAGCCTAGGGGCTGAATGGGAAGTGTTCTGGTATAGGTGGTGGCTGCGTTCAGCCGGGACGGTTGCATTGGTTGCTCATACAGGTGTGTGGGATGAAGGTGGGCACGGGGAATGGATCTGATTCGCTGTCCAGAGGAAGTAGTAGGACTGAGCGGCAAATGAGCTCATTCACGTGGCCCTAGGGGGAGAGGTGAGATGTGGGGGCGTGTGTGGGTATCTGGGGCGTATGTGATCCCTATGTCCGTGGGCCCATAGGGCTTCGGGATAAATGAGAGAGGGTCTTGTTCCAGGCCGAGTAGGGTATGGGGTGGACAGGGGATGGCCTGAGTCCAGAGCGCTGCTGCTTCTGGCCGGGAGATGGGTGGGCATGTGAGGCGAGTGGTGTCGGATTTTTTAGGGAACTGAGCCACGGAGCTCATCCTGGTTTGCCCGGGAGAGAGGGAGAGGGATGGTGGGATGGACTGACCTATGGGCTCAGCCTGGCCTCAGGGAGAGAGGAGTAGGTGAGTCGGGCGATGGGTAGCTCGATATGGGGGAGTGGAACTCTGACCCACAAGGATAGACTGATGCCCTGCCGACTCATCCTGGCCATCGAGAAGAGGAGAGTGGTGAATGCGTTATGGGGGATGGTGAGTGAGCCATGAGCTCGTCCTGGCCACAGGGGAGGAGAGGGATAGGTTTGTAGTTGGGATTGGCGATGGCGTAGGATGGAGCTATCCTGCCCAGGGAAGGGGATGAGGTGATGGGGGATGGCATGGGGGAGACCATGGCGGATGGACTGAGCACAGGCTCATCTGGCCCAGAGGGAAGAGAGCAGGAGGGTGCAGTGGGGCATGGACTGAGCCACAGAGCTCACTTCTGCCAGGAGGAGGAGAGTGTGAGTGGGGCATGGACTGAGCCACAGAGCTCATCCTGGCCCAGTGGAGAGAGGCGAGAGTGTGAGTGGGGATGACTGAGCACAGAGCTCTCTGCCCAGGGGCGCAAGGAGGAGCTGTGAGTGGGGGTGGATGGGTGAGCCATGTAGCTCAGTTCCTGGCCCAGGGGAAGACGAGCTTGTGTGAGGGGGCATGGAGGTTTTTCTTTGAGCCATGGAGCTATCGTGGCCGAAGGAGAGAGGAAGGGAGGTGGATGCCTAGCACAGTGGGATGGACTGAGCACGAGCTTATCCTGGCGCCAGGTATATGTGAGGAGGAGGTGCAGTGCGGGGGCATGGGCATGTGACGTAGCCATGCGCCCATGGGTCTGACCACAAGGGCGCTTCTGGCCGGGGTGGTGGATGTTTGCTGTGTTATGCTCGTCATGTGTGTGATGCTGACTTATTGTTCCGGTCGAGGGAGATGGCGGTGAGTGGGGCATTGGCTGTCCACTGGATATCCTAGCCACAGGGTGTGAGAGAGGTGAGTGGGGCGGGGACGTGAGCACGGTGGCATGGGGTGAGCAACAGAGGGATGGGATGGGATGGACTTACCCACGGGATGGAAATTGAGCCAGGGCTCGATCCATGGCCAGGGTGAGGAGGAGGGTGAGTGGGGTCTGACATGGGTGAGCCAGGGGATGGGTGAGCATGGGATGGTGTGAGCACAGGGCTCATCCTGATCGCATGGGCATGGACTGACCCACGGGGGATGGATGTGAGCCAGAGATGGTGGTGAGCATGGGAGGATCTGTGGGTAGCACGGGGCATGGGGTTGAGCATACAGGGCATGAATATCGGTGAGGCGGCGATGGGATGGGGTGACCCACAGGGCTCTCCGACCCACAGAGATTCCGCGCACGGGGTTGGACTTACCACAGGATACCCAGGCAACCCCTGTCCCTGCCCAGACCCCCAACATCCCCCTGAGCATCCCTGGCAGCCTCAGGGCCGGGACCATTCCTGCGGGAGCCTGGGCAGTGCCCTAGCACCTTGGGACAGCAGACCATTTCCCTGATCCCTCTGACCCTCCCTGAGAGCTCCAGCCTTCCCTTGCTCCTGGCTCGCGTCCCAGGGAGCAGAGGTTGTGCGTGCCCATTGTCAGGGAGCTGCAGCTGCCTTGGGGTTTCCTCTCAGTTTCTTGTCTCACTCTGTTCCAGGAAAGCACAGCACAGGAATCCGAATGGTGTTTGGTGGGAAGGGACCTCAGCTCTCACCCATCCACACCCCATACATGGCGAGGGGACCCCTCACACTGTCCCAGGCTGTCTCCCAGCCCCAATGTCCAGTCCTGGCCATTGGCATCAAAGGATCGTCTGCATATCCATCCCAGCAATTCCCATTCCAGGGATCCCACCCCAATCTCCCATTTCCCAGTGTGACCCCATTCCCTGTGTCCTGTCCCTCCATCCCTTGTCCCCAGTCCCTCTCCAGCTCTCCTGGAGCCCCTTCAGGCCCCAAAAGGGGCTCTGAGCTCTCCCTGGACCCTTCCCTTCTCCAGGGGAACATCCCCAGCTCTCCAGGCTGCCGTGTCACCCCATCCATGTCAAACTGCAGCTGGGATAATCCAGAGGTTTTCCAGGGGTGCAGAGGAGGCTGTGGGGCAGGGGCTGGAGCTGGCAGGGGACACTGGGCGTGCTGGTGACGACACTGACTGGTCAGACTGGTATTTACTGGGCTGGTGACGGCACTGGGCGCTCAGAGCTGGCTTTAGTGGCCGCGCTCTTGCGTGTGAGGCCAAAGAGATCGGCTTAGGTGCAAATCCACTTTGGCTGAGATCCTAAAGCCTGACTCGAGCAGAGCAGGATAAATCATCTCTGGGTACAGAGTGTCCCTTGGGAAATCCTGTCCTGCAGGGTGCCAGGGGATGCCACCGTCAGCTGTGCCACAGCCCTGCAGGGCCGGGGCTCATCCATGGCATGGGAAAGGGCAGGGTTTGGGCAGGGTTTGGGCAGGATTTGGGCAGGGTCTGAGTAGGACAGGCTGGGCAGGTTTTGGGCAGGATTTGGGCAGGATCTGGGTAGGATTTGGGCAGGGTTTGGGAAGAGTTTGGGCAGGATCTGGGCAGGATCTGGGCAGGATTTGGGCAGGGTTTGGGCAGGATCTGGGCAGGGTCTGGGCAGGATCTGGGCAGGATTTGGGCAGGGTTTGGGCAGGATTTGGGCAGGATTTGGGCAGGGTTTGGGCAGGACAGGCTGGGCAGCCCCTGATGCCATCACTGGGGAAAGGAGGTGCAAGCCAATAAATCCAAAACCTGTGCAAATCAACTGTCAACATTTCAGTCTTGGCATTATTTCCTTGATTCATTCAATGCCATGGCTCTGATTTGGATTTATAGGTGGCAGGGATTTAATTTCCAACAAAACTGCAAAGAATCCTCCATGAGGGGAAAAAAATTGCTTTGAAGGAGTAAAAGTTAAAAATTCTAAACTGAGTAGAGCCTGTAAATAGATATTTTCTGATGCTGCTTATGGGGTTACTGTAATGGGATATAAAATATCCCTGAATTCCTTGGAATTTCACTTAAATAGTTGGATTATTGTGTTGTGCAGATTTTCTCAGGTATCTTTGAAGCAGAACCTCTCCCCAGGTAGAATAGTCATTATATTTTTTTTTTTTAATATTGAGATCAAGAAATAAGTTTAATTGCAAAACAATATTGCCTTGGTTGGCTTGGATTTCCTGAGGCGGACAGAGGCGGAACATTGGGACGAAAAAGTTGCTGCAGCTAGGTAGGCATAGCTTGTATTGGGCTGGTCTCCCCCGATAAGTCTGGATCTGAGGACTCGTGAGCAAGATATTAACGAAAATTGTGAGCACTGAGTGGATTCATTTCTTCCATTCTGTTAGGTCATTATTCTTCGGTCTCAGACCTCGAGATTGGACATTTGGATGACAGAGGATTTGCGACGCCATACGTGCTGCGAACAGGAGGTACAGTATTCTCCCAAGGAGGCGATCTTGTACTCAGTCTGATGCTGCGTCTTGGGCCTGCTGTGCAAATGTCGTAACATAAATCGTCTGAGAGGGACTCATCAGAGCTTCTGTGTGCGCCAACCCTGCTTTCTGTAGTCGAGCCATGTTCTAACTCCAAAGGTATCAAGAAGAGCATTGATGGATGAGGATTGCGGATAATACTCATAAGTATAGATCACCAAGAGATAAACTGCGACTGACAGTTCCGCGCTACACTCTACACAGGTTGGTGGTGCTCTCTGTGGAGATTCTCTATTTGCAGTACCCGTCAGTCGGTACGCATCTGATAGTTGGTCCTCTCTGTGTCACCGGAGCTCTCCAGGGGGGCACAGCACAACAGACCAATATCACTTCCGAGCTAGGACTAGGGACCCAAACGAGCTCGTGTGAGCTAGAATTCGCCCTCTGGGGTTCGGTGGATCTGCAGTGGCCCGATATATGGCCTGTAGTTTCAATTCTCAGCGAATATAATAGTGTTCCGAAACCAGGGGGACGCTCAAGCCTGTTAAGGACACATCTTGGGGTTATGAACGATTCTTATTATTATTTACGTATATGGACCAAAACATGCTGTGAATCTTCCATCCTCCTAGGCGGAGAATTTGATGGATAGCATGTATACTTTTGCTGTGGGTAAATGTGGAACAGACTGGCCCTTACATCAAGCTCACTTTGGAGTGTGACACATCCCCACTTAATTTGTCTGATTATCATACCTCGGGCTAATAGGGTGGACTGAGCACTGCCCACGTCGAGTCTGACGTTTTTTGAATCCTAGTAATATACTCAGAAATCGGCAGCTGATCTAACTTTAATGGCCAGCAACACTAGCGCAGTGGGTTGCACCAAATTTACTGGTGCACGACTGAGCTTTCATAAGAGCGCTCGCTGGCTTCCCTCACCCTGTGTTCTCAGGACACATCCTATAATAGGGGATATGACAGGGGTCAACAACAACACATTCACCGCCACCTAAATCTTTGCTAAAGGATTAGCTAATTTTTTTCAGCAATGCTGCGCAAAAATTTAATCCCGTAGGGATTTTCCAAATACACATAAACATCGCACTGCTATGCTCTTCTGCGGAGGACTAAATCATCAGCCCCGATCCCATCAAGACAGATTTCCTGATCAATCATATCATCTCCACAGCTCCCAGGAACCCAAACCCCAATTCTTAACCAAATGCCACCCCTGGGGCTAACCGCCAATTCGCAGGCTAAATCCTCAATCGCCAAAGTTGCTCCTTATTCTCCAATCCCAATCCCTCTCCCAATTCCATCCAATTCACCAATTCCCGCTCAATCCAATCCCGAATGTGCATCCTCATATTATATACACATTCCCATATAATTCTAACATGCCGGTCCCCGTTGGAGCAGACTGTACCGGGATACGCATGGGCCATAGGAATAGAAACACTGAGTGGTGGTGAGAGCTCACTCGTGGAATTGGCTGCGGAAGACTTGTGTATTACCTTCACCACAGCTCCCTACATAAAGCTGTGATTGACTGGGTTTGATTAAAAAAACAACTTAACTAACAAGGAACAAACAAAAGGAAACTCAACAACAAAAAGAAACGGCAAAAAACCCAGACAATTGGGCCACTCAATTAATACATGAACAATTATTTATTAATTTATGTGATGGGACGAAAATCTCCAAATTGAAACAGAACAGGAAAGGGACTCAATCTTAAAAAATAAGCTTGGCAAGGAGCTTTTGACTCCTTTCTCTGTTCCCATGTAATCTCTAATTTTACATTCATCCCTATCGGTGGCAGATTGTAACTGCCCCCAGGCGAGGGCTGTGCCTGCCTCTTGATCCTTTAAAAACCCCAAAGCACTCAACACCTCGCTGGGAAATAACGAGAAACCCCACAGACACTGCTCTTGGAGCTTGGAGCAAATCTGTGAAAAACCAATCGATCACCGGATGATTTATCAATTTCTCTTTCCAGAATTACAACCAAAGCCAATGTAACAGGAGGAGCATCCACAAAGCCATTTCAGGCAGCAAAGCCCTGCATTTCTACCAGCACAGCCCACGGATGGTTCCGGAAGGCATCAACCCCAAAGTGCACAAAATGTTCATCACTGCTGAAAAACCCGAGCCAGGCAGCTCAGGGATGCTGGGCAAAGAGAAGAGACCCAGTTCCCTGCAGCACAAATCTGCTCTCTCCTCCTGTGTCACTGGTAAGAGGATTATGGGGTTTCTCTAAGCTGCCACTGCACATCCCAACCCCTCTCACGGGGCTCTGCGGGGTCACTGCAGGCAGCTCCTGCTGCTCCTCACCTTCCCTGGGCATCCTCACTGCTCTGGGCTGCTCATCCACATCCTGAGTCTGCTCATCTTTCTG
>VKON01000115.1:35303-64846 GCA_009741485.1 Malurus cyaneus samueli | reverse complement strand
CTGAGAGCCACAGGGGCCAGGGACAGTCCCCAGAGGTGGCCAGGGATGAGTGAACCAAAGGTGGCCAGGGATGAGTGACCAAAGGTGGCCAGGGATGAGTGACCAGAGGTGGCCAGGGATGAGTGACCAAAGGTGGCCAGGGATGAGTGACCAAAGGTGGCCAGGGAGAGTCCCCAGAGGTGGCCAGGGACAGTCCCCACAGGTGGCCAGGGAGAGTCCCCAGAGTGGCCAGGGATGAGTGACCAGAGGTGGCCAGGGAGAGTCCCCAGAAGTGGCCAGGGAGAGTCCCCAGAGGTGGCCAGGGATGAGTGACCAGAGGTGGCCAGGGAGAGTCCCCAGAGGTGGCCAGGGCTGAGTCCAGAGGTGGCCAGGGACAGTCCCCAGAGGTGGCCAGGGAGAGTCCCCAGAGTGGCCAGGGAGAGTCCCCAGAGGTGGCCAGGGATGAGTGACCAGAGGTGGCCAGGGAGAGTCCCCAGAGGTGGCCAGGGAGAGTCCCCAGAGTGGCCAGGGAGAGTCCCCAGAGGTGGCCAGGGCTGAGTGACCAAAGGTGGCCAGGGAGAGTCCCCAGAGGTGGCCAGGGCTGAGTGACCAAAGGTGGCCAGGGAGAGTCCCCAGAGTGGCCAGGGAGAGTCCCCAGAGGTGGCCAGGGTGAGTGACCAAAGGTGGCCAGGGAGAGTGCCAGAGGTGGCCAGGGTGAGTGACCAGAGGTGGCCAGGGGAGTCCCCAGAGTGGCCAGGGGAGTCCCCAGAGTGGCCAGGGATGAGTGACAAGTGGCCAGGGACAGTCCCCAGAGTGGCCAGGGAGAGTCCAGAGGTGGCCAGGGTGAGTGACCAAGGTGGCCAGGGAGAGTCCCCAGAGGTGGCCAGGGCTGAGTGACCAAAGGTGGCCAGGGAGAGTCCCCAGAGGTGGCCAGGGCTGAGTGACCAAAGGTGGCCAGGGAGAGTCCCCAGAGGTGGCCAGGGCTGAGTGACCAAAGGTGGCCAGGGAGAGTCCCCAGAGGTGGCCAGGGCTGAGTGACCAAAGGTGGCCAGGGAGAGTCCCCAGAGTGGCCAGGGAGAGTCCCCAGAGGTGGCCAGGGCTGAGTGACCAAAGGTGGCCAGGGACAGTCCCCAGAGTGGCCAGGGATGAGTCCAGAGGTGGCCAGGGATGAGTGACCAAAGGTGGCCAGGGACAGTCCCCAGAGTGGCCAGGGAGAGTCCCCAGAGGTGGCCAGGGCTGAGTGACCAAAGGTGGCCAGGGAGAGTCCCCAGAGGTGGCCAGGGCTGAGTGACCAAAGGTGGCCAGGGAGAGTCCCCAGAGGTGGCCAGGGCTGAGTGACCAAAGGTGGCCAGGGAGAGTCCCCAGAGGTGGCCAGGGTGAGTGACCAAAGGTGGCCAGGGATGAGTGACCAGAGGTGGCCAGGGAGAGTCCAGAGGTGGCCAGGGATGAGTGACCAAAGGTGGCCAGGGAGAGTCCCCAGAGGGGCCAGGAATGAGCAACCAAAGGTGGCCAGGGAAGTCCCCAGAGGTGGCCAGGGATGAGTGACCAGAGGTGGCCAGGGATGAGTGACCAGAGGTGGCCAGGGATGAGTGACCAGAGGTGGCCAGGGATGAGTACCAGAGGTGGCCAGGGATGAGTGACCAGAGGTGGCCAGGGATGAGTGACCAAGGTGGCCAGGGATGAGTGACCAAAGGTGGCCAGGGTTGATTTGCCCGAGATGGCCAGGGCTCAGGGTTCCAGGTGGCCAGGGCTGAGTTTCCCCTGCCAGCCAGGGATTGATTTGCCCGAGGTGGCCAGGATTGATTTACTGAAGATGGCCAGGGCTGAGTCCCCAGAGTGGCCAGGAATGAGTAACCAGAAGTGGCCAGGGATGATTTGCCAAAGGTGATCAGGACTGAGTCCCCAGAGGGTGAGCAGAGTTGAGTAGCCCAGGATTGAGTTGCTGAAAGTGGCCAGGGCTGATTTCCCCAGGTGGCCAGGGCTGAGTCTCCTGGGTGGCCAGGATTGATTTACTGAAGGTGGCCATAGCTGAGTGCCCCAGGTAGCCAGGGCTGAGTTTCCCCTGCCAGCCAGGGCTGGGTGCCCCAGGTAGCCAGATCACAGCAGTGTTGATCTGGGATTTTTTAATGAGGGCCTTTAAAAACTTCATTGTTGGTTCATTTTTCCAGTTTTTTTTGAGCAGGACGTGAGCAGGACCCTGGATTTTCAGGGTTTGATCTCACCCTGTGCAGACACAGCCCCTGGAACTTTATAGGATTGAGAGATCCAGGCTGATCCCTCTGCTGGGACAGGAATTCCCAAAAAAGCCTCTGGGTTATTTGCTTGTGGCTTTTGAAATTGAGAAGTTAAGAATTCAGCAATTTGGTGTTTGAAATGGTTCTTTGAGTTTAATTCTGGGTCTTTTGAAATGGGTCTTTGAGTTTAATTCTGAAAGTTTGAAATGGGTCTTTGAGTTTAATTCTGAAAGTTAGATCTGTAGATGAAAAATATATTAAGAAGTCTCAGTATCCATTAAGTTCTGCTCATGTTTTTAAGAATTCCATGCAGGATGCTGTATTCCCAGAATCCCAGGATGGTTTGGGATTAAAGGGCACCCTCCCCAAGCCCAGCTTGCTCCTGATATTTTTGTTTTAGACCAGACTTAAACCTCTGTGCTAAAGTTGAAACCCTTCCCTGTTTGCAGTGTTTATTGCCTGTGACAGAGGAGTTTTGCTGAACCATTTCCTGATGAAAATCCCCATTCCCACCCCTGTTTTTCCTGCAGAAGGCTGAGCATTTGGCAGCTCGGGAGCTGTCCCTGTCTGAGTGGAGCATTTGGCAGAATCAGCCCCTTCCCACATCCCTGGTGGAGCATTCAGAGCGCTGCCACCTCTTCATTGCTGCCATGGAAATGATGGAGCTGATGAGGCACCAGCAGGTAAGAGCTGCCTTTGCTGCCTCTGAACAGTTAAGAGTGGTTAAATAGGAATAAAAATTCAAATTAGGACAGG
This sequence comes from Malurus cyaneus samueli, assembly GCA_009741485.1. Classification (NCBI taxonomy): domain Eukaryota; kingdom Metazoa; phylum Chordata; class Aves; order Passeriformes; family Maluridae; genus Malurus; species Malurus cyaneus. Next base: position 61,877 of record VKON01000115.1, on the reverse strand, counting down.
AATTGTATGTATTTAATCTCATTTCACAATGGCTCCCTCTGGTATTCTGTGATTCCTAATGTTTTCCACAGAAACGGTTAAAAAAAAAAATGTTTTCCTACACAGGGGAAAACCCCACCTTTAAATGAGTCTGGTTTTTATGGATCCCAGTATCAATTTGTGACAAAATGATATCAGGAACTACCTCTGGCAAGGAGCAAAGCCAGCAGAGGGATGTCAGAGCTGTTCCAGGAGTTGGGAATATTTCTGTATCCTGTGTGTCCATCAAACCCATCCCAGAGAATCTGCAGGGACACATTGCTGGTGTGAAGGGGTTTATATTTTCAGGCTTTTTGGGTTGTTTCCTTTCAACTGAAAAGAGAATTGTTCCTAAGAATTAAGGGATAAGAGGAGCTAAGCCAGACAAACACGGATGGGAGCCATGTGGGAGACTGGAATTTGGTTTTTTGGCAGAAATCCTTGTGGAAGGCACAGGGAAATGGGAGTAGAGGTGGATGAGGATTCACTGCCTCACCACGCTGCTTTTCCCTCCAGCTGAGCTCCCCAAATGTTGCCTTGCAGCACGTGGAGGTTTTTTAGGTCACCAGCAGCTGTTGCTAAGCTGCCAGAGTTTCCTCAATAACGCCAGGAGCGATGGAGGAGGAGAATGGAGACTTTGTGCTCCTTGCTGGGAGAGGGGGCTGTGAGCAGCCTGGCCCAGTTCAGACCCATTTCTGCATCACCCCACAAACATTCCTGACCCTTCTGAGATCCCCTGAGCCCAACTGGAGTCAAGGACACAGAGGGGAAGGAAATCAGGGGGCACAGAAATGGTTCCAAGGGAGGAACTGCCCCTGAGCCTCCTCTGCTCCAGCCTGAGCTCCCTTGGGTGAGTTCCAGCTTTGTCCAGGGTGTCCTCACCTGGCAGAGGTGGAGATGCAGAATTTTAGAAGATTTCTCCTCCCTGGATGTCCCTGGTGTGCCCAAAGTGACCCCAGGAGCACCAGAGGCCCCAGAACCCAAAAGTTTTCAAACCTCACAGGTTCTTGGGTTTTTTCTTACCCTGAACCAACTGGCCCAGGTCCAAGGACACCAAAACTGCACCGAAACTGTTCCTGAGAAAGGGAAGGTGCAGCCTGTCCTGATCTGATCTGATTTCATCTGATCTGATCTGATCTGATCTGTCAGCTCTGACACCCAGCTCTCAGCTGAGAGTTTTTAATGTTCCCTGCAATATCCTCACCTTCCCTGAGAGGCACTGAACCTTCCCAGGGCAGGCTGGAGCTCACCAAAATGTTCCTCTGGAAATGGGAAAGATCCAGGGAGAGCTCAGAGCTCCTTTTGGGGCCTGAAGGGGCTCCAGGAGAGCTGGAGAGGGACTGGGGCCAAGGGATGGAGGGACAGGACACAGGGAATGGGGTCACACTGGGAAATGGGGGATTGGGGTGGGATTGGTGCCTTGAAAGAGCAGTTTTTAATAATGACACAGGAAAATTTAGAGGTTAAAAAGGGTTTTATCTCAGTATTTGGGATCCCAGGTGCACAAATTGATGGCAGAATGCACACAGTGTACAGCACGGGTACAAGTTTATAGATTTCAGGAATTAGCAAATCTATCCAGGATTCCCCAATAAGATACAAGTTTTATGGATTTCAGGAATTAGCAAATCTATCCAGGATTCCCCAATAAGATACAAGTTTTATGGATTTCAGAATTAGCAAATCTATCCAGGATTCCCCAATAAGATACAAAGTTTTATGGATTTCAGGAATTAGCAAATCTATCCAGGATTCCCCAATAGAAACTTCCCAAATGCAGGATGTCCCCTATTCTAATGAATCCTGATGAGGCAGAGCTCAGTTTACACAAGATGTTCTGGACAGAGGCTTCACCAAGGCTGAGCTCGGGTTTAAGATAGCCAGGGCACACTGAGCCCTTGCTCAGGAGTTTGGTCTGTGCCCAGCAGAACTCCTGAACTGAGCTGGAATATCAGGACAGGAATTACAAACATGTGGGATAAGGGGTGCAGGGGATGCACAGAGGGTGCAGAAAGGGGAAAAGGAAAAGCAAAATCATCAGAATTTTGGGATTTGGGAATTTGGGAGGGTGGGGAGGGGCTGGGATGGAATTGCACCCCTGGATCCCTTTGAGTGGCTCTGGGTGGATTTTGGGGTCTTTTCCAAGCATTCCAGGGCTCTGCTGGATGCTTTTCCTGGCTCCTGCTATAAATAATTCCAGGGTTAAATGCCCCCAGCTGATCTGGCTGACGTTCATTTGTGGTGCTGAATTAACAGAGGGATTTACCAGCAATAACAGGTCAGAGCTCTTTCCTTAAATACCTGACAGAGTGAACCTCAAACCGCAGCTCTGTCGGTGATTCTCTTACAGGAGGATAAAATGTAAAATCAGGCAAATCATTATTTTACCATAAATAGCAAAATAATCTGGAAATTTGTGATGAATTAGAATTTCACTGAGAGAGATTTGTCATGACTTAAGATGAGCCAGCACAAGAGGCTGTGTGGTTTTTTTGGGGTGTTTTCTGCTAAAAAAATTCCCTGATGTGTGTCTTTCCTTTCCTTGTGCTCCTTCAGTGATTCAAGAAGTTTCATTTTTATAATAATCTTAAAAAAATCATTTAAAAAGAATTTTGGATTTTGTATAATAGCTTGAAAAAGTCAAAAGCTTTTTAAAAAAGCCTTTTTTTAAAAAAAAACAGATGAAGTGAAAACGGTCAGCAAAAAAAAAAAAAATCATGTATTTATATGCTCTTAAAATTATAGAAAAGAAGAAAAGAAAAGAAAATCAAAAGTGTGACCCCTGGAAAAGGCACATCCAACAAAGCCTTTAATGCCCCCGGGGCTTTATTGCTACAGCAACGCCTCGGGGCAGATGGGGGATTTATTCCCTGGAGGATTTTTGGTGAAAAAAAAGGAACAAATCAAATTGTCCTTCTGCAAAATAATTCAATCTTTTCCAAGCATTTTTTTTTTTTTTTTTTTTTTTTGCAAATTAAAGTGTGCTGTTTGGAAATAAGGTCGGGCAGAGTAATCCTGTTTGTGGGGATGATATTTGTGCAGGTTTCTGAGGGAAGTGCTCTGGTTTTTTTTCTGGGGAGATGAAAAATGTTTTATTTTAATGTCCAGAGTGGGAGGCTGACTCTGGATCTTTCCCATTTCCAAGGTGAGAAAAACTCACTGCTTTTCACAAGAAAAACAAAAAAAAATCAGAAAAAATCTTTGATTTTCTCACTTTTTCAGCCTCTTGGCAGGGAAGCATCTCCTCATCCCAGGTGACCCTGCAGCCCCTGGCTCTGAAATCAGCTCTGGTTTTTCATCTGTCAGAATTCCCAAAAGCAGGAAAACATTCCCAGGACACCCTGAAATCCCAGTGAACCTGGAAAGGCTTCCCATGCTGTCTGAGTTTGAAATCAGGGGGGAAATGTGGTGTTTCAGCCAGCTGGACTTTTTTTTTTTTTTTTTTCTCAGGAGACCAATGCAAAGTAAAAATGGTTCAATAAGACATGAAATGTTGATCATGATTTTTATTTCCAGTAAATTCTCTCTGATTAAAATCTTCTGAGATGTGTCAGACTGTGGATTTCAGAGAAGGTGGAAGGAGATTTTGGAGGGTGAGGTGCCAGGGAGCCCCACAATCTCACTCCAGCTAAAACAATTCCTTTGAATTTTATTCTTCTGAGCTGTTGGCAAATTTTTTAAATACAGGCATTAATTGAACACATTTTGGGGGAAATGTGGTGTTTTCAGCCAGCTGGGACTTTGCAGCATTCGGGGTCTCCTGAGAAAAAAATGGTTCAAATAAGGGCAATGAAATGGTTGGATCATGATTTTTTTATTTCCAGTAAATTCTCTCTGATTAAAATCTTTTCATGTGTCAAGACTGTGGATTTCAGAGAAGGTGGAAGGGGCTGGGTTGGTTTTTGAGGGTGAGGTGCCAGGGAGCCCCACAATCTCAACTCCAGCTAAAACAATTCCTTTGAATTGATTCTTCTGAGCTGTTGCCAAATTTTTTAAATACAGGCATTAAGTGAGCCCATTTTGGGGGCAAATGTGGTGTTTTCAGCCAGCTGGGACTTTTTTTTCTCAGGAGAATGCAAAGTTAAAAATGGTTCAAATAAGGACAATGAAATGGTTGGATCATGATTTTTTTATTTCCAGTAAATTCTCTCTGATTAAAATCTTCTGAGATGTGTGGATTTCAGAGAAGGTGGAAGGAGATTTTGGAGGGTGAGGTGCCAGGGAGCCCCACAATCTCAACTCCAGCTAAAACACTTCATTTGAATTTTATTCTTCTGAGCTGTTGCCAAATTTTTTAGATACAGGCATTAAGTGAGCCATTTGGGGGAAATGTGGTGTTTTCAGCCAGCTGGGACTTTTTTCTCAGGAGAATGCAAAGTTAAAAATGGTTCAAATATGGACAATGAAATGGTTTGATCATGATGTTTTTATTTCCAGTAAATTCTCTCTGATTAAAATCTTTTCATGTGTCAAGACTGTGGATTTCAGAGAAGGTGAAGGAGTTTTGAGGGTGAGGTGCCAGGGAGCCCCACAATCTCACTCCAGCTAAAATTTCCTTTGAATTGATTTTTCTGAGCTGTTGCCAAATTTTTTAAATAGGCATTAATTGAGCCCTGGGCTGGGCTTTTCAGAGCTGGAATTTCAGAATGTTTGTGCTTTTCAGGCATTCCCAGGGATCCACAGCTTCTCTGGGCACCTGATTTATTTTCTGATGTCCTTGGACATTCCCCTTTCAGCCTGTTCCCACATTTACCAGGGCACACACCCTGGGTTTTATAATAATTTCATTTTTAGGGATCCTGGATGTTTTTATTGGGCAGCTGAAAGCAAAAATCAGCAGAATTAGCAGCTACAGCAATAATGGGATACTGTTAGGAGGAATTATCGTGGCTTTTGTCGAAGGAAATTTGGGATTTCTGTGTCCCTCAGGCTTCTTCCAGGACTCAACTAAATATATTTTTAAAGATCATCTCGTGTAATGCACTTAAAAAAAAATTTAAAATTTTATTTTTCAAAAATAAAAAAAGGTTTTGCCAGTTTTTCTTCCCCTGAAATGTTCTGGAAGCAATCCTGGAGCAGGGATTGATTGTTCTGCTCCTTCCCCAGTTCCTGGAAGGGATAAATGAATAAAGAATAAAGAATAAAAAGATAAATGTTCTGAGCTGGGACAGGGAGCAGGGAAAATGATCATTTGTGCTGCAGCAAAACAGGATTGGGGGTAAAAAAACTAAAAGATGCTGAGAAAGAATTCCTAAAATGACAGAATGGATTGGGGTGGAAAGGAGATTAAAGTTGTTCCAATTCCCTGGAGGAGAGGGGGGAATGGGAGGGTTTGAGGGGGAATTCTGTCAGGTTTCCCTCAGGCTTTCAATTAAACAAATTTAATTGTTAAAATCCACATGTAGCTATGTACAGATTGATCTTGAATTTCCAAACAGCAAAATCACCAGGGCTTCATCAGGCAAATGAATTTTATCAGAAAACATTCATCTAAAGAAGCTGAGGAGGAGAGAGAGGGGGCAATTTCAATTTTGCTTCTTCAGGCTTTAAATTTAAATGTGGGAAATGAATGTGTATATTGTATATATAATATATATATATATATAAAAATTATATATATTATGTATTTTTTTTTAGAATATATATACATATATAATATGTATATATATATAATTATATAGTCTTACATATATGTAAGATATAATTATATATATATACAAATCTATAATTATATATTCTTACATATATGTAATATATATACATATATATAATTATATATTCTTACATATATGTAACATATAATTATATATATACATATATATATTATATTCTTACTTATGTAACATATAATTTATATATATACACATATATATAATATATAATCTTACATATATGTAACATATAATTATATATATATACATATATATAATCTATATTCTTACATATATGTACATATAATTATATATTCTTACATATATGTAACCCATAATTCTATATTAAAAATGGAGATTTTAAAGTGCTAAATTTGCTTTTCTGTTTTAGTTTCCTCTGTTAAAATCCCCCTTGTTCTGTCAAAGGGCCGTTGACCCCGTGCCATGATCTGAGCTGCTGTTCCTGCTCCTGACCTATTTTCTGAGGAGCTGGTACACCCTGGAACTCTGTGGGTTTGGGGTAATTCGAGGTGCCACCAATGGGACAATTGTCAATGTGCCTTTCACACTTGGGTTTGTTTGGGTGGCTGCTGCCAATGGGGCGGTTACATAACCCCATAAGCCCCAAAGAAGGTTACCCAGAGCTGGCCCCGATGCTAAATTTGGCTGCTGCTGGCACTGCCAGGCTCTGGGGTTTTGTGGGGTTTTGTGCCACTCATTATTCCTGGGAAACAGCTCCAGGCTGATCCCATTTGCTGTGGAACAACCCCACAAAGATTTGGATGAAAGGGGCATCAAATCCCACCCCCCCCTCCCACTGTCCAGGCTGCTCAAACCCAAATCCAGCCTGGCACTGCCTGGTTCTGGGGTTTTGTGCCACTCATTATTCCTGGGAAACAGCTCCTGGCTGATCCCCTTTGCTGTGGCACAACCCCACAAAGATTTGGGATGGAAAGGGGCATCAAATCCCATCCAGAGCCACCCCATCCCACTGTCCCAGGCTGCTCCCAAATACAAAACCTGCAAACCCAATCAAACCACAACCCCCAAAACCAAACTAAAAACCCCAAACCCCACAAACCCAAACCCAATCCAATTACAATCCCCAACACCTACAAACCCTAAAGCACTCAAACTACAACCACCAAACCCTACCAACCCTAAAAGCAACAATTAACCCCCAAAACCTACACACCCCAAACTGATCAAACTCCAAAACCCACAAACCCCAAACTGATCAAACTCAAGAACCTACAAACCCCAAACTGATCAAACTCCAACACCTACAAACCCCAACTGATCAAACTCCAACACCTACAAACCCCAAACTGATCAAACTCCAAAACCTACAAACCCCAAACTGATCAAACTCCAAAACCTACAAACCCCAAACTGTCACACTCCAAAACCCACAAACCCCAAAGTGATCAAACTCCAAAATCTACAAACCCCAAACTGATCAAACTTGAACTTTAAAACCTACAACCCAATATCCACCTGGCACTGCCAAGGGTAACTCCATAGTTGGGTTTGTAGGTTTTAAAGTTAGTTATCAGTTTGGGGTTTGTAGTTTTGGAGTTCGTTTGATCTTGGGGTTGTGGGTTTGGGTTTGATCAGTTGGGTTTGTAGGTTTTGGTTTGATCACTTTGGGGTTTGTAGGTTTTGGAGTTTGATCAGTTTGGGGTTTGTAGGTTTTGGGGTTTGATCATTTGGGGTTTGTAGGTTTTGGGGTTTGATCATTTGGGGTTTGTAGGTTTTGGAGTTCAAGTTTGATCATTTTGGGGTTTGTAGGTTTTGGAGTTTGATCAGTTTGGGGTTTGTAGGTTTTGGGGTTCAAGTTTGATCAGTTTGAGGTTTGTAGGTTTTGGAGTTTGATCAGTTTGGGGTTTGTAGGTTTTAAGTTAAAGTTTGATCATGGGTTTGTAGTTTTGGAGTTTGATCATTTGGGGTTTGTAGGTTTTGGAGTTTGATCAGTTTGGGGTGTGTAGGTTTTGGGGGTTAATTATTGCTTTTAGGATTTGTAGGGTTTGGTGGTTGTAGTTTGAGTGCTTTAGGGTTTGTACGTGTTGGGGATTGTAATTGGATTGGGTTTGCAGGTTTTGGGGGTTATAGTTTGATTTGATTTGGATTTGGAGGTTTTAGGGTTTGCAATTTGAGTTTTGGGGGTTATATTTGCATTGGGTTTGCAGGTTTTGGGGATTGTAGTTTGATTTGGGTTTGGGGTTTTGGGGCTTTAGTTTGATTTGGTTTGCGGGTTTTGGAGGTTGTATTTGGATTGGATTTGCAGTTTTGGGGTTGCAGTTTGAGTTTTGGGCGTTTTATTTGGGTTGGGTTTGCAGGTTTTGGGGGCTGTAGTTTGATTTGATTTAGATTTGGAGATTTTGGGGTTTGCAGTTTGAGTTTTGGGGGTTGTATTTGGATTTGGTTTGGGGTGCAGAGCAATATTAGACCTGATGAGCACTGAACTCTCAGAGCTGTGTGGGGTGGGCACCTCCTCCTGTCCCACTGCTGTCCAGGACTCTGGCTCTAATTAATCCATTCATTAACCCTTAACCCATTTAATTTCTGCCCTGTTTGTGTAATGCTGAAATGCTGGCACTGACTGGTTTCACAAGGGGCAGTTGTTGCTCAGATAAACCCCACAAAGCCCCGTTATCATCACCCCACATCCCTCCAGGGGCGGCTCCTGGGGCTGGGATGGACCCAGAGCTTTGTGGGATTTCCCACAAAGAATTTCATGGCTGGAGTCTGTTTTTGGGGTGAATTTGAGGGAATTATGTAGGACCTGCCAGATCCAAACCATCCTTTAACCCTCCTGTGACAGTTCTTTTCCATTCTGTTTTTATGGAGCTTTCTCCTGAGTCAGCCGGGAGAGTCTGGAGCTCTCCTGGGGGATCTTTGATTAAAAAAACCCAAACTTGGGGTTTCTTGGGATATCATTACAAATGGATGCCCTAAACATCGGCATCTGGGTGTAATTGGTGTTGAAATGATGATGATAAATCTGTTAATCTGACAAAATCTGTTCCACAGAGGTCCTCAGCCCTGTGAGGGTTAATCAGTCCCCAAATTCCTGGAAGGTGGATCCTTTTAGGAATTCCTTCAGCCAAGCCAAATTCTTATTGTTAAAGTCATTTTTCTCACCCTCTATTCCAAAAAGTTTCATTTCAGGGATTAAGGAATCCAGGGATTCATCCAAAAATAATTGTTCCTTCTGTTCATCTCCTCTGTGGCCATGTGACTGTCCCTGTTTTTGTGGCTGTCCCTGGTTTTTCTGGCTGTCCCTCGTTTTTCTGGCTGTCCCTGTTTTTTGGTGTCCCTGGTTTTTGAATGTGGCTGTTTTTATTTTTGTGGCTGTCCCTGGTTTTTTGTGGCTGTCCCTGGTTTTTTAATGTGGCTGTTTTTATGGCTGTTTTTGTGTTTTTGTGACTGTCCCTGGTATTTTTTTGTGGCTGTCCCTGTTTTTTTGTCTCTGTCCCTGTGTTTTTGTGTCTGTGAGCAGCCCGTGGTGTCTCTAACCAGTGTCCTGTGTGTCCCCAGGGTGAGTGCAGCTATGGACAGGAGCTCCAGCCCCACCTTTGCCTGGAGGATGTGACCATTGCAGGGAACAAACAGGATCTGTCCACATCCAAACCCTGCAGGGATCGAAGAGGACGCTGCTCCAGGAAGGGTCTGCTCAAACCCACAACAAAACCAATCCCACCTGATGTGGGGGAGGATGGCACAGAACTCTTCAGCACCTTCAAAATCACCAAGGCCAAGGCTCCCAGGGGAGCTCCTGCGCTCAGGGTGGAGGTGCCTGCGGGACAGTGTGACCCTGGCAGTGACAAGGACGAGGGGCTGGAGGTGACATTTGATTTAAATGCAGTTATTGACCTTTGTGACAGCAGTGACAGCCCTGAAAGCCCAGCAGCCCAGGCCAACAGCCCTGCAGGAAAAGGCTCAGGGAGGATCCCCACGGATTCGGGCTACGAGACATCCCCCGTGGCCTCTGACTTGTTCTACCTCCCTGAATCCTACAGGGAATCCTTTGTGGGATCATCCCAGGAGCCTCCTGGGCTGGAACAAACATTCTCCCAGGTGCAAAGGTTTCTGTCCCAGTGCCCTCCCTCTGGGAATGAACTGGAGGATTTGGAGAATGAGATGAGAAATGAAGGAACATTATTTTTTTCCCCAGAAGTTCTATCTGATGGTCACTCAGAGGGACTGCAGGACATCATCTCCCCTACATCCCCCAGAGCTGATCCTTCACTGCTGCCCCTGGAAAACCCCAAAGTGACAGTCCCCAGGGAATCCTGCACTTTGAACAGTCCCCATTTGGCCAAAGTGGTGTCACCTCCCATGGCTGATGAGGAGCAGCTCTGGAATGACAGCCTGGAGAGCCTCTTTGACCTGGAGGAGCTCCCCGAGACCCCAAAGAGCATTTCCCCCGTGGCACAGCACCCTCCAAAGGAGCCAGGACCCACTGCCCTTGAGGAGAGGGGTTTTGGGGAGCAGAGCATCCATCTGTTTGAGGATACAGAGGACACCCCTGAGGGCACCTCAGCCCTGAACTCTGAACTTCCAGCTGGAAATGTCCCCAGGACAGAGGGGAACCAAAGCTCTGAGCTGCCCTCAAAGGGGTCCTGTGGGAGCCCCAGCAAACCCTGCAGGGAGCAGCTCAGGAGCTCTGATCCCATGGGAATGTCAGGAGTGGCTGAGCAGTGTCTGGAGAGTGACAATCCCAAAAATCCCGATGATCCCAATGATCCCAATGATCCCAATGATCCCAATGATCCCAGTGATCCCAGTGATCCCTACGACTGCTCCCAGGAACTGTTCTCCATCACCTTCGACCTGGGTTTCTCCATGGAGGACAGGGATGAGAGCCCTGGGGAGAGCAGGAATGCTGCCAGCACCACCCTGAGCAGAGCTGAAGCCACAAAACCATCCCTGCGGATGGAAATGTCACCAGGGTGGGACTGGGGAAGGCTCGGGGACAGAGCTGTGTCCACACCCCAGGGCAGGAGGGGCAGGGATGGAGGGACAGGAGCTGCTCTGGGATCAGGGGACAGCAGAACGGGACAAGAACCACCCAAAGCTTCACCTTCAGCACTGCTGACCCCAACAAACAGCAAGAGTGGGAACAGCAGAATCCCCATGAAAATCCTCTCTAATGCCAACGAGCAAATTCCAGAGGCGCCTCTGGGAGATGAAGTCAAAAAAACCCCACAGAGATCAGCCATGGATCACCCTTTGGGCAGGAGAGGAAACCTGGAAAACACCACCCTCCCTGGACCCCGTGTGTCTCCTGCTGCAGGTGGGGATTTTATGGGATAATCCCTTTGTGGGCAGGAAATGGGGTCCAGAATCTTTTGGATCCTCTGGTTTTAGGGCTGAGATGGGGGATCAGTCCCTTCATGGGCAGGAAATTGGGTCCAGAACCTTTTGGACCCTCTGGGGTCAGTCCCTTCATGGGCAGAAAATTTGGTCCAGAAGTTTTTGGATCCTCTGGGGTCAGTCCCTTTATGGGGAGGAAATAGGATCCAGAACCTTTTGGATCCTTTGGTTTTATGGCTGAGGTGGGGAATCAGTCCCTTCATGATCAGGAAATTGGGTCCAGAATATTTTGGATCCTCTGTTTTTCTGGCTGAGGTGGGGAGGCTGAAAGAAGAGCAATAACAGCTGGAATGCTGAAAGCTGAGGGGACATTCCCAAGGCACTGCCCCAGCTTCAATTCTTCCTCAATCTTCAACATTTTTTCCCCTCATTTCCCTGCTCCCTTCCCTGCTTTGTTCATCCTGGGCTCATCTCTCCCCCTGGGGCTGGGATTTATTGTCCATCCCAGCTGGAGATTTTCTCTGCTGATTACCAAGAACAATATTTGCCCTGCAGATCAATAAATAATCTCCTTTTGGAGGTTTTTTTCTGAGAGAGGCAATGTTTGATTGCTCAGTTAGAACCAAATTGTGTTGGGAGATGGGCAATTCTGGTGAAATGTTGTTTCCTGTGTTCTCTGCAGGACCCAGCAGTGACAGTGAGGAAGAGATCGTTTTCCAGAGGAAAAACAGGATCAAAAAGAATGTTTTGAAATCTCCTGATGTGAGTCTTAGAAAAAAGAAAACAAACAGGAGAAACAAAATGATAATTTAAACCCCAAAAGACAAATTCTCTGTGCACTGATGCCCATTGTTCCCACAGGGGATGGATGAGAGCGATTTGGAGTCTCCAGCTCGGCTCTGCAGGAAACGCCGGCGTCCCCCAAAAATGGTGAGAGATGGAACGGGAGAGAAATGATGGAAACACAGCCCTGCTTCCCTTCAGCTCCTCCAGGAGCTCCAGAATCCCAAAATGGGTTGGGTGGAAGCTGAAATGCCCAACACCTCCACTGTGCCCACTGCTCCAAGCCCAATGTCCAACCCTGGCACTGAAGGGTTTGGATGACTTTGGAGTTGTTGTTTGGCAGTGAAATGCTGTAAGAGGTTCTTTTACCCTTTCTGCCACAAAGATTTCAGCCAAAAAAAAGCAAATTCACGTCCCTGATTTGACCTGATTTTTCTTCCAAATCACTTTTTTCCATCCTGTTAGTGGAAATGTCCCTGCCCATGGGGTGGAGGAGCTTTGAGGTTCCTCTGCACCCAAAGCAGGGTGGGGTTGGGTGATTTTGGTGGAATGATCCTCACTGTGTCTCTGTGTGTTCCTGCTCCAGTCAGACACATCCAGCGAGGACAGTGACGATTTCCAGAGGAGCAGGAGCAGCTCCAAAGCCCAGCCCAAAGCCCGGCCCAAAGTCCAGCCTAGGGGAGCCAAACGGCCCAGGAGCAGCCGGGCATCCAGGGTGAGTGGCACTGTCATCCTGGCACGCTGGCATCGTGCTGGAACAGCTGGAATTGTGAACAGAACCTCTGCAATTGGGGGATCTGCTGCTCCACAGCTCCTGGGAAACATTGGAGATGGAATCGTGGAGGGCTGGGGGAGGAGGAGGCAGCCCTGGGAGCTCAGGGTCTTGTCCAGAATTAGTAATAATAATTAATATTAATAATAATAATAAAATACTGCATTGCCTGGTGGGCAGAGGGGCTGAGGGCTGGGGGAGAGAAGACAGCCCTGGGAGCTCAGGGTCTGTCAGAAATTATTATTATTATTATTATTATTATATTATTATTATTATTATTATTATTATTATCATTATCATTATCATTATTATTATTATATTATTATTATTATTAATTTACTACTACTACTACTATTAAAAGATCTCCCTTGCCTGGGGGCAGAGGGGGCTGCAAGGGCTGGGGGAAGAGGAGGCAGCCCTGGGAGCTCAGGGTCTTGTCCAGAAATAATTAATAATAATAATAATAATAATAATAATAATTATAATAATAATATAATAATAATAAATCTCCATTGCCTGGGGGCAGAGGGGCTGCAAGGCTGGGGGAAGAGGAGGCAGCCCTGGGAGCTCAGGTCTTGTCCAGAATAATAATAATAAATAATAATAATAATATAATAATAATAATAATAATATAATAATATAATAATAATAATATAATAATTATGTATCATCATCAGTGTTGCTGATCATATGAATGATCACACATCCACCTCCAGACATTGAGGGCAGCAATGGTCCCTCCAGCCCAAATCCCAAACCCCAAATCCCAAATCTCAGCTCAGTATTTGACACTCCAGCAGGAGCAGATGTAAAAGAGGAGGCAGGGCTGGGATCATTGTAATTAAAAAACTCTTAAATACTCATAGCTGTGGCTCCAGTGGGCACAAATTGCCCAAATCAGAGCTCCAGGGCAGGGTGTGTTTTGAATTTTTCATCCAATGTGTTGGACATTTGGTGGGATTTTAACAATAGCCTGCATTATTAACACTTCCTTTGTGGTATCAGTGTTTTGAGTTCTGCAGTACAAGGAATGAGGTGGAGTAAAATCCAATTTTCACATGAATCCAATTTTCATGTGAATCCAATTTTCATATGAATCCATTTTTTGAGAATCCATTTTTTGAGAATCCATTTTTTGTGAATCCATTTTTCATCTGAATCCGTTTTTCATCTGAATCCAATTTTCATATGAATCCAATTCTTATATGAATCCAATTTTCACATGAATCCATTTTTCATATGAATCCAATTTTCATGTGAATCCATTTTTCATATGAATCCAATTTTCATATGAATCCAATTTTCATATGAATCCATTTTTCATTTGAGCATTTTTTCACGTGAGACCAAAAGGAAGAAAAGTGTGACTGCTGAGGAAATTCTGCTGTGCCTTCACACATCAAACACCCCTGGTCAAAATTGCAAATCCAGAGACAGAAATGCCCAGAGCTGCAGGGTGGGGACACTGATGGTGACAGATCCAAACTGAATCCAGGAGAGAATTCCAGGAGTTGGGATCATTCCAAGGAGAGAATTCCAGGAGTTGGGATCATTCCCAGGAGAGAATTCCAGGAGTTGGGATCACTCCCAGGAGAGAATTCCAGGAATTGGGATCATCCCAGGAGAGAATTCCAGGAATTGGGATCATTCCCAGGAGAGAATTCCAGGAGTTGGGATCATTCCCAGGAGAGAATTCCAGGAGTTGGGAGAGAATTCCAGGAGTTGGGATCACACCCAGGAGAGAATTCCAGGAGTTGGGATCACTCCCAGGAGAGAATTCCAGGAGTTGGGATCATTCCCAGGAGAGAATTCCAGGAATTGGGATCATTCCCAGGAGAGAATTCCAGGAGTTGGGATCACTCCCAGGAGAGAATTCCAGGAGTTGGGATCATTCCCAGGAGAGAATTCCAGGAGTTGGGAGAGAATTCCAGGAGTTGGGATCCACCCAGGAGAGAATTCCAGGAGTTGGGAGAGAATTCCAGGAGTTGGGATCATTCCCAGAGAGAATTCCAGGATTGGGATCATTCCCAGGAGAGAATTCCAGGAGTTGGGATATTCCCAGGAGGAATTCCAGGAATTGGATATTCCAGGAGAGAATTCCAGGAGTTGGGATCGTTCCCAGGAGAGAATTCCAGGAGTTGGGATCATTCCCAGGAGAGAATTCCAGGAGTTGGGAGAGAATTCCAGGAGTTGGGATCATTCCCAGGAGAGAATTCCAGGAATTGGGATCGTTCCCAGGAGAGAATTCCAGGAGTTGGGATCACACCCAGGAGAGAATTCCAGGAGTTGGGATCATTCCCAGGAGAGAATTCCAGGATTGGGATCACTCCCAGGAGAGAATTCCAGGAGTTGGGATCACTCCCAGGAGAGAATTCCAGGAATTGGGATCACTCCCAGGAGAGAATTCCAGGAGTTGGGATCATTCCCAGGAGGAAGAATTGAGAGCTCTGTCCCATCACCAGGAATTCCATCCCAAATAACCAAAACTATTTGGGAAAAGGGTCTGTTAATAATTCCCATAATAATTTCCATAATAATTCCATTTAGGATTATGGACTGGGGTAAGGAAGAGTTAAAGGGTCTCAGGGGAATGGGAAGATCAGGGATGCAGCACAAGATGCCTGAGAATTCCAGGAACTAAATTCCCATTTAGGGAATTCCAGGTGTTTTGGGGGCAAACAAATCATTCTCAAGGAGTCATGGAAACACAAAATTATCCTGGGCTATTTTTAATGTCTTATTTTAGTAATTTTATATTTAATGTCTTATTTTATTTTAGTAATTTTTATATCTCTAATTTTAGCTGAAATTAGAGGAGAAAAAATTACTTAATATAAAATATATTCAATATATAATTTATTATATATATATATATAATTTTTTATATATAAAATATACTTAATATAAAGTATCTTGGACAAAAGCTCTTCCTGGGTGGTTTTGTTTCCATGTTTCATCTTCAGAATGTTTTGGTGCCTGATTTTGATGGAATTTGGGATGCAGTCACATGGGAAGGGCTTCATTTTGGAATGAGCTGCACCATTGAGGGATTCATTGATTGATGAGTCCTGAATCCTCAGCACAAAAGGGTGGAGTCTGAAATTGCTGAATGCAAATCAAAGCAGATGTTTCAAAAAGAATGAAATGAATAAAATTGGATTTTGGGGTGATTGAATGAAATGAATAAAATTGGATTTGGGGTGATGGAGTGACCCATTGTGGTTGGGCAGCTCTTTGTGCTGGGGCTGTGCCTGTTTGGGAAGAGATTCCTGGGGGATCAGGAGAGCTGTCAGTGCAGCCCTGGTTAATTAGAGTAATTAATTAGAGTAATTAAAACCGGTGCTAATTGCTGTGTTGCAGGCTGAGGGCAGGCAGTTCCTGGACGAGGAGGCAGAGCTGTCCCAGCAGGATGCAGAGGGAATCTCCTCGGATGAGAGTGATTGCAGTGAGCTCAGCTCATCCCTGGCTCAATTCCTCAACGATGATGGGGAGGTGACACAGGCCCTGGATGGTGAGTGGGAATTCTGTGGGAATTCTGTGGAATTCCTGGAATTCCTGATCTGTGGGATCCCCAGAGGATGGGCATGGAGCAGGGATCACCTAAGCTGGGCTTGAGCTGCACCCAAAGCTCTGCCCGCCTGGAAAATGCCAAGGGAAGGGCTGGAGTGGGTCAGGGGAGGTTTGGGATGGATTTTGGGAAAGGTTTTTGTGTCCCCAGAGGGTGCTGGCACTGCCCAGGCTCCCCAGGGAATGGTCCCAGAGAGCTCCAGGGATGCACAGGGGGGATTTTGGGGTGGGGATGGAGGATCCCGGTGGGTCCTTCCAGCTCAGGATATTCTGGGATTCTGTGGCAGCTTTTGTGACATGAGCTGGGTACAACTGGAATCCCAAAATGTTTTGGGTGGAAGGGACCTCAAATCATCCACCCAACCCCATCCCACAGGCCTCCACACCAGTGTCAGCCCATGTCCAGCCTGGCCTTGGGCCCTCAAAGGGATCCAGGGGTGAATTCCATCCCAGCATTCCCACCCTCGCCCACAAATTCCCAATTCCCAGATCCCATCCATCCCTGCCCTCCTTCATCCTAAACCCTTAGTCCTTGGCTTTGACATTTCCAGAGGTGTCTGGAGAATTGCAGATTTTTTTTTTTTTGGGAAATTGAGGTTTTGTGAAACCATAAAGGAACAACAGACTGCAGAACACACAGTGTAACAGCTGGGAATTAACTGTTCTATCTGTGCTAATCCTGTATTTTTTTTATCCCTGGTTCCATTCAGAGCTGGAGATGAGAGGAGTTTACCTGAGCTCCGTGCGCAGCCCCGCCCTGGGCACCCGCTACAGGATGGTCCATCGGGATTTCAACCCTGCAGTGATCTTCTCCCAGGTGGGTGAGAACACAGCTGCTTTTGGAAAATAACAAATTCTAATCCAAAACTTCAGCCTGGAGAAAGCACCAGGGAGAGCTCAGAGCCCCTTTTGGGGCCTGAAGGGGCTCCAGGAGAGCTGAGAGAGGACGGCCAAGGGGTGGAGGGGCAGGACACAGGGAATGGGGTCACACTGGGAAATGGGGTTGGGTGGATTTTGGGAATTGGGAATTGCAGCCCTGGATCCCTTTGAGTGCCCAAGGCCAGGCTGGACATCGGGAACCCTGGGACAGTGGGAGGGGTCCCTGCCATGGATGGGGTGGCTCTGGTTGGGATTTAAGCCCCTCAGCCCCCGTGTTTGCTCTTGGGGTGCTGGTTCATCCAAAGCCCTCTCTGGAGAGCAGCACTCCTTTGCAGTTTTCCAAATCTTCCTGGGTCTGTTTTTTCCCCTCCAGATTCCCGAGCAGGACCCGGCCTATGCTGAGGACAGTTTCTGTGTGGGGGATGAGGAGGAGGAGGCTCTCAGTGACCACAGTGAGGAAGAAGTCGCTGTGAATTTTGCTCTCCTCACCCACGAGAGCCCCAACAACGCCCGGCGGCCGTACCTGACCCGTCACAGGACCCGACTGCACCGGGCTGGGCTGCGGGGCAAACACAAAGCACACAAAGCACACAAAGCATCCCGGATCATCGTTCCCAGTGACTCCAGCGATGAGGAGGCGGCGCAGGGCCAGGAGAGAATCCCGGACAGCGAGGGGACCGGGGCAGGGCAGAGCCACGGGGCTCGGCAGGACAGCGAGGGGCTGCTGGACACGGGAGCTGCTGGGTCTGGGAGCTGCGTGTGCACCCGTGTGCCCCCCAATGTCCCCTGATGCCCCCCCCCAATTCCCCAGATGTCCCCAGTGTGCCCCCCAGGTCCCCCCAATTCCAGCTGTCCCCCCTCTGTCCCCCCGATTGTCCCCCAGCCCTCCCAGCGCAGCCCAGCTCTGTCCCCAGCCGCCTCTGGCTGCAAGATTCGGATCTGGAGGCTCCTGCTGAGGTGAGTGCTCAGGGAAAGCACGCAGGGAGCTCCCTCATGGACAGAATTCCCATCCAGGGTTGTTCTCAAGGCTGCAGCAGCAGGAACCAGGGAATGCTGGGCTCAGGAATGGTTTGGGTGGGAAGGGACCTTAAAACCCATCCCATGGCAGCCCTGCCATGGCAGGGACACCTCCACAGATCCAGCCGTGGACACTCAGGGATGGGACATCTCCCTTTCCTTTGCTGCCACAAGGTTTTGTACTCTCAGGGTGCCCTGGAGTGTTTTAGCAGCAAACAAAAATTAGGGATTGGGTTCTCTCTTGGGTCTGAGTCACAGAGGATCTGTGTGGGACAGCAGCATCCACTGCTCCTTTGGGTTTGGAGTTACAAAATCCTGGCTCACTGCCCGAATTCACCTTCAGCACCTCCCTGAGCTTGGCTTCCTGAGCTCTGACACTTCCCAGCCTGATCTCTGTCCTTTACAGGATCCTGGTGTTGAATTTGGGAATGGAAGCTTTGGCCGTTTAAACTCAGGGACAATCAGCTCAGCTCAGGGGGGAGACTGATACAGGGCTTCAGGTGTCAATGTGAAAGCGTTGATATTGCAAAATATCCTTAGATTAATTTGATGTAAAATGCCATGATCTGTGATTCTCCACATTCACAGGTGGAAAACCCTTGGAAGGAGCCTCGCAGGAGCAGCTTAGGACCAGGGTGTCGGGCTGCCCCAGAGCCTCCCTTGGTCCCACGGAGCAGAGATTGTCCCTGTGCCCATCCCCATGCCCTCAGGCCTCCATCCCCCACCAAGAGAGCAGCCCATTCCCTGTGCCATCCCCTGCCTCCCCCAGAGAGCAGCCCCCATCCCTGTGCCCATCCCCAGTTCCCTCACCCCACAAAGCAGCCCCCATCCCTGTGTCCATTCCCATTCCCTCACCCCACAGAGCAGCCCACCGTGCCCTCCCATCCCATCCCCTCCCTGCACCCAGAACACACCCCATCCCTGTGTGTCCTGGCTGACAATCGGGAGCTGTGCTCGGGCTCGGGGGTGATCTCGTGCCTGCGGGCGGCTCACGGGCTGCGGGTGCAGCTCTGCTCCCTGGGCACGGGTGATTACATGGTCAGTGCCCGCCTGGCCGTGGACAGGCTGCTCCAGTCCGAGCTGCTGAGCCCCGGGAATAGAAACAAACTGAGCCAGAGGCTGCAGCGCCTGCAGAGCTCCTGCCAGAGGATCTGTGTGATCGTGGAGAGCGACAGGGCCAGGCCAGGTGGGTGCTGCCAGTGGGGACTGGGACAGGGATGGGTGGGATCTGGGAACTGGGGCTGGGATGGAATTGCACCCCTGGATCCCTTTGAGTGCCCAAGGCCAGGCTGGACATTGGAGCAGGGAAGTGTCCCTGCCATGGATGGGCTGGCATTGAGGTCCCTCCAACCCAAACCTTCTGGGATTCTGTGATGGGAACAATCACAATCTCATCCATGCAGAGACATCCGTTCCGATCCAAAAATCCAAACTCTGCTGTGAAATGGTTCCACTGGCTGTTCCAGCCCATCTGGACAATAACAGGGTTTTGTTCTCCTGTGCTTCCACCCCTCAGGAGAAACATCCCGGCTTTTCCAGAGGACTCAGCACTACGATGGGGTGCTCTCGGCCTTGGTCCAGGCTGGAATCAGGATCCTGTTCAGCTCCTGCCAGGAGGAGACCGCAGCCCTGCTGAAGGAGCTGGCTCTGCTGGAGCACAGGAAGGGCAATGCCCTCCGAGTGCCCACGGAGCCCGAGGGGCACCGCCGGGAGCTCCTCAACCTCTACCTGAGCATTCCCAACCTCAGCCACGCCGCTGCTCTGCACCTCTGCCACTCCTTCAGCTCCGTGGCAGCTGTGGCCAACAGGTAAAGCCAGCAATTCCTGCCCCTTTTGTGCCCGGACTCAAGGAATTCCTTCTCCCTTTCCTGATAATTTCAGGGAATTCCTTCCTGCCCCTTTCCTGATAACTGCTCAGGGAATTCCTTCCTGCCCCTTTTGTTCCACTCAGGGAATCCCTTCCTGCCCCTTTCCTGATGGGGTAACTGCTCAGGGATCCTTTCCTGCCCCTTTGTGCTGCTCAGGGAATTCCTTCCTGCCCCTTTCCTGTTGGGATAACTGCTCAGGGAATTCCTTCCTCCCTTTTTCCTGATGGGATAACTCTCAGGGAATTCCTTCTGCCCCTTTTGTGCTGGGATAACTGCTCAGGGAATCCTTTCCTGCCCCTTTTGTGCCGCTCAGGGAATTCCTTCCTGCCCCTTTCCTGATAACTGCTCAGGGAATTCCTTCCTGCCCCTTTTCTGATGGGATAACTGCTCAGGGAATCCTTTCCTGCCCCTTTCCTGATGGGATAACTGCTCAGGGAATTCCTGCCCCTTTTGTGACGGGGTCACTGCTCAGGGAATTCCTTCTGCCCCTTTTGCGCCAGGGTAACTGCTCAGGGAATCCCTGCCCCTTCCCTCATGGGATAACTGCTCAGGTAATTCTTTCCAGCCCCTTTCCTATCAGGATCACTGCTCAGGGAGAGCCTTTCCCTCTCCCCACCCAGCCCAGCTCTGCACCCATTCCAGTCTCTCCTGGCCGAGCAGCCCCAGGCACTGACACTGATACATCCCTCCCGCAGCCCCACCCTGGCACTCCCTGCTTTCCCTGCTCATCCCTCGGACCCGTGTGTGGGGCTGACTGCCCCAGCTCCTGCTGCTCCTGGGGCTGTCTGTTCTGGGCCGTGGATCCAGGGCTCCAGGGCTCCCGGTGTTCCCAGTGCTCCTGGAGCTACCCTGTTCCAGATGGTGAATCCAGGCTCCTGGTGCTTCCCCATCCCGGGCAGCGTATGCAGGGCTCCCCGTGCTCCTGGGGCTCTCTGTTCTGGGCAGTGGCTCCAGAGCTCCCGGTGCTTCCCCATCCCGGGTGGTGTATCCAGAGCTCCCAGTGCTCCCCCGTCCCTCGCTGTGTATCCAGGGCTCCCAGTGCTTCCCTGTCCCAGATGGTGTATCCCGAGCTCCAGGGCTCGCAGTGCTTCCCCATCCCGGGTGGTGTATCCAGAGCTCGAGGGTCCCAGTGCTTCCCCGTCCCTGGCTGTGTATCCAGAGCTCCCAGTGCTTCCCCATCCTGGACCGTGGATCCAGGGCTCCCAGTGCTCCTGGTGCTTCCCCGTCCCAGACAGTGTATCCAGAGCTCCAGAGCTCCCAGTGCTGCCCCATCCCTGGCTGTGTATCCAGGGCTCCCGGTGCTTCCCTGTCCCAGATGGTGTATCCAGAGCTCCAGGGCTCCTGATGCTTCCCTGTCCCTGGCTGTGGATCCAGGGCTCCCAGTGCTCCTGGTGCTTCCCATCCCGGGTGGTGTATCCAGGGCTCCCGGTGCTTCCCTGTCCCAGATGGTGGATCCAGAGCTCCAGGGTTCCCGGTGCTGCCCCGTCCCGGACAGTGTATCCCGAGCTCCAGGGCTCCCTCCCTCTCTCTCTTGCAGCTCCGTGGAGGCGCTGGCAGAGGGGGCTCGGCTGAGCCGCCCCCAGGCCGAGGAGCTCCATCGTTTCCTGCGGCACCACTTTGACCCCGATCTGCTGCCGCAGCCCCCGCCCGCCAAGGGCAAGAGCTGACCCGAGCACTCCGGGCCCTGCACCGCACTTTACCCCGCTGGGATCGCTGTAAACATGTAAATAAACGTGTCAAACCTCAGCGTGTGGGAGCTGCGCTGCCCCTGGGCACTGCCCGAGGCTGTGCGACCCCAAAATTCCTGAAAAACCTCAATCATGGCTCGAGTACTTGGGCAAAGCAAAGCTTTGGTGGTGAGGGTGAGGAACCCTCCAGCAGCTCCGGCCCCTGAGCCCCGTTTCCAGTTAAACTGGGCATTGCCAGTGTTCCCTGGGACACGGGTGGGGTTAGAGGTTCTGCTTCCCGGTGTCTCCTGCGGTGCCGGATCCTCCCGCAGCCTCTGCTGCCACTCCGTGGCTGCCTGGAAAAGGGTCGGGTTGGGATTTCTGCCAGATCGGGATTCCCGCCCCTTTGGGATGGAAAAATCAGCTCCTGGTGCAGCCGGGCTTTGCCATTCCCATCTGCCCCGCTCAGGTGAGACCCACCCGCAGAGACACAGCAGGAGCTGGAGCTGCTGGGAGAGTCCAGAGAGATCCAGAGGAGCTGGAGCCAGACTGGGAGAGCTGGGAATGTTCAACTGGAGAAGGGAAAGGTCCAGGGAGAGCTCAGAGCCCCTTTTGGGGCCTGAAGGGGCTCCAGGAGATGGAGAGGGACGGGCCAAGGGATGGAGGGACAGGACACAGGGAATGGGGTCACACTGGGAAAGGGGAGATTGGGGTGGGATTTTGGGGAATTGGGAATTGCTGGGATGGAATTGCAGCCCTGGATCCCTTTGAGTGCCCAAGGCCAGGCTGGACATTGGGGATCTGGGACAGTGGGGGGTCCCTGCCATGGATGGGGTGGGAATGGGTGGGATTTGAGGTTCCTCCCATCCCAAACCATTTTGGGACTCTAAACCAAGCTTGCAGCCCCATCCCAAGCTGGTCAACTCCTGGATTATGCTGGCCCACAACAACTCTGAGTAATCTGTGAGTAAAAAAAAAAAAAAACTGGTCCTTGTTTATTACATGAAGGAAATGTAAAAATTCAAGCTCTCCCTAGAGCAAATTAAAAAGCAATTTCAGTTCCTTCTAGCCTGTACCTGATTTATTGTACAGCAATATCCCAAAAGATATTTTGGCTTAAAATGAATCAGAACTTGGCAGTCATTGGTACATTTCTTTTTCCCAGGAGAAACAGGAGGAGAAGGGGAGCCTGGGCAAGCAAGTGCTACTTTTGTACACATGGAAAAGCCAAACATTTCTGGCAACAGGGTGGAAATGGGGTTAAAACACATAAAACCAGGGCAGGGCAGCTTTTCCCATCTGAACTCAGCATTCCAGCCATTCCCTTGCAGAGGGGCAGCTGAACCCTGTGCTCTGAACATGTAACTGCTGAACCAAAACATCCACAAAGTCCATCAAGTGGAAAAGTAGGAATCCTCCTCCTCCTCCTCATTGGATGAGTGCGGAGTGTCAGCCCCAAACAGCTTCCCCAGCTCCGGGGCTGGGGTCACTCCTGCAAGGAAAGCGGGGATCATGGGGGAAAAAAAGGGTTCAGGGGACACAGCTCGTGAGCTCCCACTGAGCCAGAGGGGATGGGGAAGGAGCTGGAAATAAGGAGGAGCCAGGAATACTCACTTTTGTCAAAGCTGAGCTTAATTCTGCTGGAAGCCGGCGTCCCGTGTGCAGCTCTGGCCTGGGGAGGGAGGGAAGGGAAAAGGCTCAGCCAGGGATGGCAGCGGCTCAGGGTCCCCATTTCCACAATTTCCACAACTGCTTCCACAGGCACAAGCCATGTTTCTGTTCCTGGGATCACAGGATTTTAGGGAAAAGCCAGAGGAAGTGCAAAGTCTGGGATGGAGGAGGAATCAATACCTAAATTCAGGGTTGGGATACAAAGGGACCGTTGCTATGGTCATTATTATTATTAGCAGTGAGACTGGAGGATCCTTGTGGGTCCCTTCCAGCTCAGGATATTCTATGGCTCTGTGCTCATTGCTCCTTTTCCCACTGTTCAGAAGAATTTGACAGGATCTGGGACACCATGGGATTCCAAAGCTGTTACACATCCTGACCAAGAGCAATGGAGTTAACCCTGGCAATAAAGAGCTCCATTCTAACAACAGGAACTTCTCCCCACAGCAGCAGACACAAAACCCAGGGAGGGTTCCCATTTTCCATCCAGTGCACCCAGGGGCTGTGATCCCAGGATTCTGGCTCAGGTGGGAGTGGGCAGAGTCCAAGGAAAGCAACGTTACCGGCTTCTTCTTGAGCTTGTCCCAGGTGCCTCTTCTGCCCCGCGTGTCCTTCTGCATGCGGAACACGTGCCTGTCGTAGTCATTCCTGCGAGATTCAAAGCCCTGTGGAGGTGCATTTGGGAACGTGGGCAGGGGTGGCCTTGGCACTGCTGGGGAAGGATTGGACTCGATGGTCTGGCAGGGCTTTCCCAGCCTCACCAATCCTAAATCCACAAGGGCTCATCAGGCTCTGACAATGAGCCAGGTCCCCTTTGTTCTGTGGGTTGGAGGGGTCATGAACGATTGAAGGGACAGGAACAGGAAGGTTCTGTTCAGGCTTTTGTAGTTATGGACAGGAGGGGAAGATTCACCCTGCCCTAATTCACCAATGCCCCTCAGGCAGAGCTCTGTCCACACAGGATTTGGGTGCTTGGGTGGCAAGGGCAGCGTGGGCTCAGCACAGCCAAATCCCACTGCCTGCTGTTTGAATCCTCACTGCAGCTTCCTGTGGGGCTGGGACTGGGTTAAGGTTTGGGGCTCCAGGCTGAGCTGAGTATTCCCTGAGCCTGGCTCCAGGCTGAGCTGAGCTGAGCGTTCCCTGAGCCTGGCTCCAGGCTGAGCTGAGCTGAGCTTCCCTGAGCCGGGCTCAGGCTGACTGAGCATGGTGAGCGACTGAGCTCCGTGCTCAGCGACTGAGCTTCCCTGGCCTAGCGGCTGAGCATCCCGAGCTGGCTCCAGCTGAGCTGAGCTGAGCATTCCCTGAGCCTGGCTCCAGGCTGAGCTGAGCTGAGCATTCCCTGAGCCTGGCTCCAGGCTGAGCTGAGCATTCCCTGAGCCTGGCTCCAGGCTGAGCTGAGCATTCCCTGAGCCTGGCTCCAGGCTGGCTGAGCTGAGCATCGAGCTTCCAGGCTGACTCTGGCTCCCTGAGCCTGCTCCAGGCTGAGCTGAGCTGAGCATTCCCTGAGCCTGGCTCCAGGCTGAGCTGAGCATTCCCTGAGCCTGGCTCTAGGCTGAGCTGAGCATTCCCTGGCTGGGGGGCTCTGCAGTCACCCTCCCCGAAGCATGGAGTAGGGAAATCCCTTTGGAAGGTGAAAATGGAGTGAGAACTCGAGGATCCTAAAGAAGCTGTCAGAGATTCACCCAGAGGAAGGACTGGGCTGTACCACGGTGTATTTTAACCCCATAACTGCTGTCTCAGATGGTTCCTGTTTGGTTCCAGCAGATAAAAAGGAGCCTGTGATCGTAGCCAAGGTGGGCACCCTCAAACGGAAGCAGCAGATGAGGGAATTCCTGGAGCAGCTGCCCAAGGACAACCACGATGATGTCTTCACCACCACGCCCTTCCAGCGCCGGACGGTGCAGGTGACCTGGGACAGCTCTGTCCTGCTGGGAGAGCCACCAGACTGCTCCAGTGCCACCAAGGACATCCTGTGGCTCTGAGAGAAGAGGCTTCTTTCCCTCATATGCTGCAGGGAAAGGTTGGGGACAGGGAGGGTGACTGTGACATGGTGACAACAACCCCTGGGACAGTCCTGGTCAGCTTGGGGCTTGGAACTGGAAGCAGAAATGACTTTCTGAGT
Source organism: Malurus cyaneus samueli (assembly GCA_009741485.1). Taxonomy (NCBI): domain Eukaryota; kingdom Metazoa; phylum Chordata; class Aves; order Passeriformes; family Maluridae; genus Malurus; species Malurus cyaneus. The sequence goes on along the minus strand of VKON01000115.1, from coordinate 36,543 downwards.
GTCAAAGGGCACTCAAAAAGCACCTCAGCCCAGCACCAAAATCCCTCAGCCCAGTGCTGGGCAGGGTCTGGAGTGGAGGTGCCACTGGGCTGTGGGGTCGTGCCCAGTTTTGGGGCAGTGGGATTGGGGAGGGAGGAATGGGAACCCCCAGGTTTGAGGCACTGACAGCTCTGGGTCAGCTTGGGGCTTGGAACTGGAAGCAGAAATGACTTTTGAGTGTGGCAGCACCAAAATCCCTCAGCCCAGTGCTGGGCAGGGCCTGGAGTGGAGGTGCCACTGGGCTGTGGGGTCGTGCCCAGTTCTGGGGCAGTGGGATTGGGGAGGGAGGAATGGGAACCCCCAGGTTGAGGCACTGACAGCTCTGGGTCAGCTTGGGGCTTGGAACTGGAAGCAGAAATGACTTTATGAGTGTGGCAGCACCAAAATCCCTCAGCCCAGTGCTGGGCAGGGTCTGGAGTGGAGGTGCCACTTGGCTGTGGGGTCGTGCCCAGTTCTGGGGCAGTGGGATTGGGGAGGGAGGATTGGGAACCCCCAGGGGTGAGGCACTGACAGCTCTGGGTGGCTCTGCAGCTGCCAGCACTGAGAAGGAGCAGAGATGAGGACACGGAGGATTTCACGCTTTCCGAGTTCCCGCTCACCCCCTCCTCGGGCCTCTTCCCCCCGGTGAAAACCCCGCAGTGTGAGCACATCAGCCCGGGAATGCTGGTGCCCATCAACAGGTAGGAGCCCCTCCAGCAGCCCTGGCCTCGGCACTGCCATTCGTTTCCAAGCAGGATGGCTCCTGGAGCAGGGACTCACTCCAGCCTCTCCTGCATCCCGGGAGTGCTTGGGGAAAGCTCTTCCCTCCGGCCCCATGGGCTGCTGGAGCTGCTCAGCTCCATGGGAACAGCAGAGCCAATGCCAGCAGCTCCTGGGAATGGCCCTGCTCCCCCAGGAAGGAGCTGGAGCTTTGATCCCCCTGCCCTGGGATCTGCAGCCCCTGATCCAGCCCAGCTCCTTGGGGTGCACTGAGCTGTCCAACACTGCTCCCTCCAGCCCTGCTCGCTCCCTGGGGCAGTTGTGAGGCTCCATGGGCACCACTGCAGCCCCTTGGGCACACTGCAGCCCCTTGGGCACACTGCAGCTCCCTGGGCACCATTGCAGCTCCCTGGGCACCACTGCAGCCCCCTGGGCACCATTGCAGCCCCCTGAGTGCTGCTCCCTGGGCACCATTGCAGCCCCTGAGTGCTGCTCCCTCGTG